>PVKC010045669.1:0-11282 GCA_004027635.1 Crocidura indochinensis | reverse complement strand
TTATTTAAATAAAGTATATCACATAGTTGACATAATTGATCATAATTTATTTGTTTCAGGAAGAACGGAGACAAAGTTATTATTTTCTTCTTCGCTCTCTCTCTTTTTTTTAAGGATAAGAGTCAAAGAAGCATAGCAAAAATGGTGTTAGAGTGGCAATTGTTGTTTAATAGGCCCAGCAAAATATGGATGACATGGAAAGGAAAAGCCTTGGCATAAATACAAGAAGACCTTACTCCTGAAGTTTTCTGGCATAAGACCAACTCTAGACTCCAGGCATACTAGGTTGTCCAACCCAAGTCATTGTCTGTAGTGCCAATATACTTTTATTTTTCACACTGTTACTGTTGTTGGTGTCAGGTTTCTGTAGTTAAAGATCCTGGAATCTGTGCATATTCTACATCAAAGTCAGGATGATGTGGAGCATCCTCTGGTTTCACTTCACAATTAGAAGACAATGCAGAGAGCCCTATCCTGAAAGAAGGTCATTGTTGTTGTTAAAAGTCTTCTGGGTGTTAAGGGAAGTCTCTTTATTGTAGGTCGATACCAGAGCAATGGTGGGGTCTTCCCTGATAGAGGATTGCTTCCAGATGATGTTATAAACAACCATGATTGTTTTGTAGATGGCATCCCTGGTTCAGGGGTGAATGGAGAATGTTCATTCTTCTGAGGCCTGAACAGGTCAATATGACAATGTTCAGGGTGTAAAGACCCATTGCATTACAAGATTTACATGTTCCTATCTTTATTAGATAAGAACTTGTTTGTATGTATAGTACTTTTCCACTTTACTGTGCCTATGCAAAAGAGGAACAATGGCATTATTGGTATATATGGGGCCGCTAGAACAAGTCCAACAATCCTCGTGACTTGGTTCTAACATAAGCTTTAAACTGAGGGACTCTTCTACCAGAATTCCTTATTGAACAGATCACAAAGGGAAGAACAGACAGAACATAAGACGTTCAAGGAGTGGGCAAGACTCAAAATGTCATTCTTGGAGAGGCTGATTATTAAAACAAGGAAGAATCTAGAAGTAATTTTGCAACTATGTCATTGTTTGCTCCAATTACCCTATAAACTTTCTTTTTCTTTTTTTAATTTTATTTATGTATTTATATTTTAATTAAATTTGAAAAATTGAAACACCATAATTTATCAAGTTGTCCATAATTCAGTGTTTCTTTTTTATGAGATTAAGATGACTACAGAGCCTAATTTGTTTATTTAGTAATTTAAAATATTTTATTGAAAGAAGACCTCACTGTACAAAAACCAAGTGAAGTTAATTTCTCCTTAGTTTTTGCAAATCAGATGAAATGACTGGAGAATTAGGGCCTATATTAGACAGAAGAGAATCTGTATCAATTTATAGATCAAAGCTCTCCTGATCAGCTGTGTAGTTGGTTTTTTTAAAATAATGTCTTTACTTAAGAACCTTGATTATGAACATGTTTGTGATTGGGTTTCAGTTATAAAAGGTGATTCTCCTATTCGGGGATTTAGGACATTAGTGGGTCCCTGGAGGAGATAAACTGCTAGATTTTTAGTATTGGATGCATGCTTAAAACTCTCAAAGACAATAAAAAATAGAGATGCCCAAACTCACTGTCATTGGATTCTACTTATTTGTTCTTATCATATATGTTTTAATATAATCTTCAGGTTTTGAAAATTATGAATATATTTCTATATTTTACCAAGGATTCAGAGCACAGTCATTCTGAAACAAGTTACTTTCTCCTGTAGTCATTTGAGTAAGAAATGTTCAAATCACACTTCAATATTTTTCCTTTATAATTTACTCTTCTACTGCTAGACATTTAAGATATAGATATATTATATATTGATATAGTATTATTATTTTAACATCAGATACTATATAGGGGCAGTTTTATTTCTGAATGGCTTTATACTGTCAATATATCATTAAATATATATATATGTCAGTAAATAAACATAAAAAATAGAGATCTAGTATACTTATGTACTTAAGGTAGAATACATTCAGGTAAATATTAACTTATTCATTATATCTCTCCAGTGAATTTTAAATAAAGTTTGAGAAATAAAACCAATTTATTTAAAAAATTTTAGAAGTACTGAGATTTACAAAATTATTCATAGTTGAGCTTTAGTCACACAATGGTATTTTTTGGGGGGGGTGTTTGGGTTACATCCAATAGCTCTGAGGGGTTACTCCTGACTCTTCTCTCAGAAATCGCACCTAGTAGGTTTGGGGGGCCATATGGGATGCCAGGATTTGAACCACCTTCCTTCTGCATGCAAGGCAAATGTCCTACCTCCATGCTATCTCTCTAGCCCCTAGACATACAAGGATATTTTTTATCACCAACCTCATCAGTGTTAAGTTCCCTCCACCAATGTTGCCAAAGTCACTACCCACCACCAACCCTTATGCAACCTGCCATCATAACAGGCCCATTTTAAGTTTAGTTGTTAAAGTTTGGGTCTCGAGATTTCACTGCTATTTATTCTGGCTCTTTAGTTCTGTTCTTTCTTAACACCAACAATGCACCTGAATCCCCTTGGCCCTGTTCCCTATTATTTTACATCTGTCTTTCTCCTTCTTTACTCTTTTTCTCTCCTTTTCCTTCATCTCAATACTTGGGATCAAATGTGTCCTCGATAATCCCCATTGAAATCACTGCATTGCTTCATGCAGTTATTGTAAATACCACACCTAAGTGCTGTCATCCTGTACTTATCCATCTTGTGGCTTACTTCATTTAACATAAAGTATTCCAATCTGTACATGATTGCATCATTCCTGAGAGCTATTTAACATTCCATTAGTATATATGTACTGTATCTTCATGATCCTCTCATTTTTTTGTTGGAATCTGGGTTAATTCTAACTCTTAGCTACTATACTGCATTGAATGTCCCTACATGTATATTGGAGAAGAATGTGTATTTGGTTTTCAATTTTTATATTTAGTTTATATATATATTTATCTACTAACACCTACCTTCCATTTTATAATTCAGAGTCACTGTATTCTTGGTGGAATTTATCTTGGTTAATCTATCTATAGGTAATAGGGAGTTGTTTGAATCTTTAAGCATTATTTTGTTTCTGTATGGCACAGTTACACTGTAGAATTCTATTCAGTTGTTAGGAAAAATGAAGTTATGTAATTTTCTTATAAACAGCTGGATATGGAGAGTACTATGCTGGGTAAAAGAGTCAGAGGTATAGGGATGGACTGAAAAATAACACTCATATGGGATATGAAATTGACTCTAGGGTAATAATATACAAAGGCAATAGAGTCAAAGGCCAATATAACCAGTCATGATAGGAAGATTTCCGCATATTGCTGGGAAGTACTTTTTAGGGGAGAAAAGGACCACTTTGACAATAATAATTGAAATGATCATTCTAGACAAGAACTGGGTGTTGAAATGAGATAACATTATATATATATGTATATATATGTATATATATATATACCCTTCAGTAACAGTATTGAAAACCGTCATGCCTAAAATATATAGAGAGAAGAAAAAGAAGAAAGAGAAGAAGAAGAAGGAGAAGAAGAAGAGAAGAAAAAGAAGAGAAGAAGAAATGAAGAAATGTATCTGCTACAGGGGTAGGCAAAGGGGGAGGGTGGGAAGAATATCGGGGACATTGAGAGGGATATGTGTATTTGTTAAGTATGTGTACATTGTATGACTGAAATCCATCATGAGCAAATTTGTAATAACATATCTCATGGTGATTAAATTAAAATATATTTGTAAATATACAAAAACAAAGTTGACCAAAGACCTGGCAATTCAACCAGAAAGTATAAACACATTGTGAAAATTATAGGCAGAATACTCCAAATATTAGTATTTCTAAGGCATCTTCAATGACTGATACCACTTGAAAAGGAAACATAATAAAGTAAACAAATGTGATTATATAAAATAAAAGAGTTTCTTCATGACAGAAAGCACATGGGCTAAAACTGAAAGAAGGTAGTGGAGTGGGAAAATATTTTCATTCAACACTTAATATCAAGGATATAGAAAGTATTAACAAAAATCAATAAAAACAAATTCAAATATCCTATCAATAGAGGGAGAGAAAATGAACATACTTTTTTCAGAGAAAGTGAATCAGCTCACCAATAGGCACATGAAAATATTCTTGACATCACTTAGGAAAACCTATATTAACACAATAATGCAAAAATCTTACACAGTCAGAATAGCATATATCACAAAATAATAGGATCAATCTGTGCTGGCAGGGATGTGGTGAATAAAGAAATTTCATTCACTGCTTGTGGAATGTTGTCTCATTCAACACTTCTGGCAAATGTTAAACTTAGAATTAAGCTGCTATATGACCCAGAAATTCTAACTTTCGGTATCTATTCCCAGAATTTCTTCATTTATTCAATACTTTTTTATTAATATATTTATTTAAACCCTGGTTACAAATATGATTGTAGTTGGGTTTCAGTAATGAACAACCCCTTTACCAGTACAACATTCCCATTTTTTTTTGTTTTTATTTTTGGCCACACCTGCTGATGCTTAGGGGTCACTCCTGGCTATATGCTCAGAAATCTCTCTTGGCTTGGGGGATCATATTGGGATGCTGGGGGATCAAACCATGGCCCATCCTAGGCTTGCACATGTAAGGCAGACACCTTATGCCCTGCACCATAGTTCCAGCCCTCATTACTTATTATTAATTATTAATTAATTCAAAAGGAAGTGTGCATACCATTATTCATTATTGTCATGAGCACAATAACTAACTATGGAATCAATCTAAGCATTCAACAGCATATGAATAAATTATAAATACATGGTATATATATTGGACTATTATGTGACTTCAAGCAAGAATGAAATAATGCAGTTTTCTAAAATCTGGTTAGAACTGGAAAATATTTTGAGAGCAGTATACCGGAAGAAAAAGATAAATACAGAACATTCTCACTTACTTGTGGTATATAAAAATTTGTATGAGTAAACATAACGTAGTAAAGAGGAGATGCCTTACTAACTCCCAGAGTTTAGGGAGGAAAGAAGAGAGAAGAAAATAAATCAAAGTATGAAATAAAATGAGAAAGAAAAGTAATGTGTTGAATATTATTTATATTGGGGAGTTAAAAAAGTGGATAGCTATATAACAAAAGCACAGAATCAACAGTACTGACCACATGAGGTCTAAGCTGAAATCATGAGACTTTAATATGCTGACAAGGTGGCAGATGGGTTTAGGGTGGGATGTTTGATGAGAGAATAGGAATAACAAAGTGTGGGAACAAGGGTGATAGAATTTGACACTTATGGTGGAACTGGTGTTGAAATATTACATGCCTAAAACTCAATTATCAATAACTTTGTAAATCATGATTCTCTAGTAAATGATACAAAACATATTTGTAAATCTGAAAATCTAGTGTGAATAATTTTAGAAATCAGGGTGCCTTAATAAAAAATTCTGGGGCCCAGGAGATAGCATGGAGGTAAGGCATTTGCCTTTCATGCAAAAGGTCATCGGTTTGAATCCCAGTGCCCCATATGGTCCCCCGTGCCTGCCAGGAGCAATTTCTGAGCATGGAGCCAGGAGTAACCCCTGAGCGCTGCCAGGTGTGACCCAAAAACCAAAAAAAAAATTCTTTCTGTGCTTCCTGTTTCTTTATCTTCAATTTACTGACAACTCCCTTATGCCAGGTTTCTTCTCTCAGGTATTCAAGGATTTGTCTGATGTTTTGACTGTGTCAGTATTTCACTGGATTTTATGTATGTTCTTCAGATCTTTGTTCTTATACCTTGTTCTACATTTTCACTTTTAAATTTATTTATATATTTGAATTTTTTGCCACAGATGGCTGTGATTAGTTCTTACTCCTAAATCTGCTTGCAGAGATTACCACAAGAGGGTTGTGGGACCATATGGTGTGTTGAGAATCAATCTGGGTAGGCTGTCTGTAAGGAAAGCACTTTGCTCACTTTATTTTCTCTCCATCATATACCTCTCTTTTTCTCAACTAAGTATTAGGACAGAGCTGTGCACATGTCAATACAGATGACCAGACCCTGCCCCACCAGGCAGCATCTCCTGAAATGCACATAATCCCAAGAAGCATATCCTGCTCCCCGACCAGTGGTGCCCAGAATGTACATAGCCCCCCAGATGAGCAGACCACATTGAAAGACAGAGTTAGTGGAGCACTGCTTGTTCTGCTCTGCTGTGAGGTACGAACTTCTACCAGCCAATACATTCTAGCTAAGCACATAAAAATAATCACACTGAAAGTGTCACAATGGAGAAACATGCTTAGAGAATGAAGACAGTTGCTCTGATGACCCAAAAAGTACCAACAACCTACTTATCCTCTCAGATAAGGACTTTAGGAAAGAAATATGAAGGATGCTCATAAAACAAAATGGAATAAACTGAAAGAACCACAGATAAGAATAAAAAGGATATAAATACAAATGGGAAAAAAACTTAAAAATTAGGACCGAAAAACTTGATAGGTGAAATGAAATTCTGACTGAAAAGCCTCTCCAACAAAGAAATAGAAGCTGAGGACAGAATCAGTGATCTGGAAGATGCGATTCATAACAACTCCATACAACAAAAGAGAATGGAATTGAGCCTTAACACAAATGATTAGACAAAGGAAAAAATCCTCAAAGAATGTGAATAGATGAAAATAGGAGTCTTTGATAAAATAAAGAGAAACAATATAAACAATATAAGAATAATGGGATTCCAGTGACCCAACAGTAATTCTTATGAAGAATCAACAGTTAAGGACATCATTGCAGAGAAACTCCCAGAGATAAAGAATTCATGTAACCGGGGTCGGGCAGTAGCACTGGAGATAAGGTGCATGCTTTGCCTGCGCTAGCCTAGGATGGACTGCAGTTCGATCCCCCGGTTCCCATATGGTCCCCCAAGCCAGGAGTAACCCTTGAGCATCACCGGGTGTGGTCCAAAAACAAAAACAAAAACAAAAACAACAACAACAAAAAAAGAATTCATGTAACCAAATCCTGCATGCTTGAAGAGTACAAGATAAAAGAGAATCAAAGAAGAGCACCAAAACACATCCTAGTCACAATGATGAATTCCACAGATAGGTATAGAACAGTGAGAGCAGCAAGATTAAAAAAAAATTACAAACAAAGGAGCATCCTTAAGAATTCCAGTAGATTTGTCACAGGAAACCCTTAACACCTGAAGGCAGTGTTGGTATATAGTGAGAATAAATCAAATGAATGAAATCAATGCTTTGTCAAAAATACTGTATGCAGCCAGACTTTCACTCAAATTAGAAGGAAGTTATTCAGCTGATTAAAGAAGCATTACCTCAAAAATATTTCAGACTCAAAATGTGAACTAAAGGCCCAAAAAGATGAATGGAAAGGTCTACTATAAGAAAACTCAAACCAACAAACTAATCAAACTCTTATGAAAAGATGACACTAAATTCTATGACATTTATCTCTCTCAAAGTCGGTAAATTAAATGCACAAAGTAAGAGACACAAAGTTGCAAAGTGGAACAAAAAAATGATGCGATATTTTGTTCCCTACAAGAAACAATCTGAATAATCAGAACAAACATACTAAAAGTCAAGGTTGGAGGACAATTATTCAAGCAAACAACTACATTAAAAATGTTAGTGTGGCCATAATAATATCAGATGACACAGTCTTTAAATTTAAAATGTTTATAAGGGAAAGAGATGTATATTTCTTAATAGACAAGTAATATATATATAACTAGAATAAATCACATTACTAAACATACATGCCAAATGATGAGCCAGAAAAATATTTAAAAAATTGTTGACAAATTTGAAGAAAGACATAAATAACACAAACTAATAGTGGTAGAATTCAACACTCATGATAGATAACTCAGGCTAAAACCCAACAAGAACATACTGGCTCTAATAGAAGAAATGGAAGAGAGTGGCTTAGTAGGTGTATAATGGCTTCTCCATTCCATAAAATATTACACATTCTTTTCCAACGTACATGAGTCATACTCCAAAGGAGACTCCAAGCTGATCCACAAAGCATACCTTTATGAAATCAAGAGAATAGAAATAGTAGTATTTTCTTAGGTCATAATTAACTGAAATTAGAAGAAAATTTGAAACATACACAGTGGAAGAATTTTAACTCCTGTGAATTAAACTGCTCAATACCGAACAACCAGAGGTCACAGATCAAGGACAGATGTGAAATTTAAAGACTCTTAAAACAGTTCAGAATAAAGAATATCAGAATTTGTGGAACACAGAAAAATAAGAGGAAAATTTATAATTTTACAGGTACTCATCAGAAAAGAAGGGGCCTACAAATATAACTTAATGATTATAGCTTATAAAATTGGACAGTATCATTGAAATGAATAAAAATAGGCAGGTGAAAAGAAATAAAACTTAGAATAAAAGAGAATGAATTGGGAATCCCCCCCAAAAATCCAGATGATCTATGAAGGATAGACGTTATTCTTTAAAAAAATAAGTAAGATTGATAAACCATTAGCAAAGCTAACAGTGAAATTTAATAAACTGAAATGGAAAGGAGAAGATTTCAACAGCTTCTACAAAGACTCAAAGGGTAATAAGAGACTATTTTTAGAAACTCTATGCCACAAAACAGGAGAACCTGGAAGAAACGGATACATTCTTGGACTCTTCTAACCTCCTAATGTTGAACCAAAATGATCTAGCATTTCTAAACAGACCCATATAACAAATTCTTTTAAACGGCTCTGACAGAAAAAATGAAGAAACAGAAATACTATCAAATAGTTTTTTACCAAGCTAACATCACCTGGATACCAAAAGCAAATGGAGATACCAAAATAAGATAACTATATACCAATATTACTGATGAACACCAATGCAAAAATTCTCAACAGAATCTTACTATATAGGATGCAATATCAAGAAGGTCATACACTATGACCATGTAGAATTTATTCCAAAGATGCAAGGATGATTAACATATGAAAGTAAATCAATATAATACTGCATGTCATGAAAGAAAAATAAAAACCATATGATGATATCAATAAATGGAGAGAAGCACTTGAAATGGTTCAACATACATTTATGAAAGAAACACTTAACAAGATGAAAATGGAAAGAACTTTTATTTTTATAGTATCTTTATTTAAACATCTTGATGACAACCATGATTGTGATTAGGTTTCAGTCATGTAAAGAACACCCCCCTTCACCAGTGCAACATTCCCACCACCAATGTCTCAAATTTCCCTCTATCCCACTCACCTTACACCAGTACTCTAGACAGACTTTCCAGTTCCCTCATTCATTCACATGGTTATGATAGTTCTCAGTGTAGTTATTTCTCTAACTACACTCACCACTCTTTGTGGTGAGCTTAATGAAGTGAGCTGGAAGTTCCAGCACTCCTCTCTTTGTCTCTGAGGATTGTTGCAAAAATGTCTTTTATTTTTCTTAAAACCCATAGGTGAATGAGACTATTCTGCATCTCTCTCTCCCTCTGACTTATTTCACTCAGCATGGTAGATTCCATGTACATCCATGTATAGGAAAATTTCATGACTTCTTCTCTCCTGATGGCTGCATAATATTCCATTGTGTATATGCACCACAGTTTCTTTAGTCATTCATCTGTTTTTTAAAATTTTTATTTAAGCAACTTGATTACATACATGATTTCTTTTTTAATATTTTATTTAAACACCTTGATTATTACATACATGATTGTATTTGGGTTTCAGTCATGTAAAGAACACCACCCATCACCAGTGCAACGTTCCCATCACCATTGTCCCAAATCTCCCTCCTCCCCACCCAACCCCTGCCTGTACTATAGACTGGCTCTCCATTTCCCTTATGCATTCTTATTATTAGGACAGTTCAAAATGTAGTTATTTCTCTAATTGAACTCTTCACTCTTTGTGGTGAGCTTCATGAGGTGAGCTGGAACTTCCAGCTCGTTTCTCTTTTATGTCTGAAAATAATTATTGCAAGAATGTCTTTCATTTTTCTTAAAACCCATAGATGAGTGAGACCAATCTGCGTCTTTCTCCCTCTCTCTGACTTATTTCACTCAGCATAATAGATTCCATGTACATCCATGTATAAAAAAATTTCATGACTTCATCTCTCCTGCAGCTGCATAATATTCCATTGTGTATATGTACCACAGTTTCTTTAGCCATTCATCTGTTGAAGGGTATTTTGGCTGTTTCCAGAGTCTTTCTATGGTAAATAGTGCTGCAATGAATATAGATGTAGGGAAGGGATTATTATATTATATTTTTGTGTTCCTAGGGTATATTCCTAAGGAGTGGTATAGCTGGATCATATGGGAGGTTGATTTCCAGTTTTTGGAGGAATTTCCATATTGCTTTCCATAAACATTGAACTAGACGACATTCCTACCAGCAGTGGATAAGAGTTCCATTCTCTCCACATCCCCGCCAACACTGCTTGTTCTCATTCTTTGTGATGTGTGCCAATCTCTGTGGTGTGAGGTGGTACCTCATAGTTGTTTTGATTTGCATCTCCCTGATGATTAGTGATGTGGAGCATTTTTTCATGTGTCTTTTGGCCATTTTTATTTCTTCTTTGTCAAAGTTTTTGTCCATTTCTTCTCCCCTTTTTTTTGATGGGATTATATGGTTTTTTCTTGTAAAGTTCATCAGTGCCATGTATATTTTGGATATTAGCCCCTTATCAGCTGGGTATTGGGTGAATAGTTTCTCCCACTCAGTGGGTGGCTCTTGTGTCCTGGGCGCTATTTCCTTTGAGGTGCAGAAGCATCTCAGCTTAATATATTCCCATCTGTCAATCTCTGCTTTCACTTGCTTTGAGAGTGCACTTTCTTCCTTGAATATGCCTGTAGTCTCAATGTCCTGGAGAGTTTTGCCTACATGTTGTTCTATATATTTATGGTTTCTGGTCTGATATCGAGGTCTTTCATCCATTTGGATTTTACCTTCGTACATGATGTTAGCTGGGGGTCTAAGTTCAACTTTTTGCAAATGGCTAGCCAGTTGTGCCAACACCACTTGCTGAAGAGGCTTTCTTTGATCCATTTAGGATTTCTTGCTTCTTTATCAAAAATTAGGTGGTTGTACGTCTGGGGAACATTCTCTAAGTATTCAAGCCTATTCCACAGATCTGAGGGCCTGTCTTTATTCCAGTACCATGCTGTTTTGATGACTATTGCTTTGTAGTAAAGTTTAAAGTTGGGGAAAGTAATTCCTCCCATATTCTTTTTCC
>PVKC010045668.1:0-11375 GCA_004027635.1 Crocidura indochinensis | reverse complement strand
GTGGATAAGTACCAAATCTACAGTCCAGTGCACCATTTGACTGGAGCCTGAAGAGAAGACAGCTACTGTGGGGAGAATAGAGGGGGTCAGGCCTTTTCTAGGAAAAAATGGAGGAAGGAGGGGGAGTCGAGGGAGCCTCCTGCAGTATCTCCCAGCTTTTTACCTTCCCTGCACAGAAAGAAGCTATTGGTCTACAGGCTGAATCACATCTGCAAAAGCTATTCTCTGGCTTCTTTTGAAGTGAGACAGTCCAGAAAGCTGAACACCTCACCTCAGAGAGCCAGCCTTCTAGGGCAATGTTACTCATTTTCTAATTCTGGCTGCCCGTGTGTGGACAATTTGAGGAAGAAAGTGAGGGAAGGTGCCCAATTTAGAAGGGCATTTAAGGGTGGGGACCAGGGAAGGATAGTATTGCTCTAAGGGCTAAGAATAGAGCGGGTTGAGTCTCTTTCCCTCATGTCCCTCCAAACTTTGATTCTGAAGTAGAAGACAAGAATGTTGACACTTTTCTTCCCCAAATACTCTTCCAAGAACTTAATAAGAGAAGTGAAAGCAATCCTCAGTGCGCTTCTGAGTCTGGGTGGCTATTGTTGTGGTCAGTTCCCTGGGACAAGACTCTGCAAGTAGTTGGGGCGGGGCACCTGAGGGCCATTTCCTGTAACAGAAGGTGAACCACTCCCAGTCTGTCCTGATTTCCCAGTGAACAGCTAAGCAAACACCACAGATCTGGGTCTTCCAGACACCCACATGCCTACAGGCAGTCTGCTCAGAGAGAAGTCCACACTGCACAGTCAGCCTGGGAATTCAGTGGAAATTTTTTTTTGCTTTTGTTTTTGTTTCCATGCCACACTGATGATGCTCTGCATTGCTCCTGGCCCTGCACTCAGGAATCACTTCTGGTGGTGCTCAGGAGACCATATGGGATGCTGGGTATAGAACCTGTGTAGTACTCACTGTAATATGGCTCCGCTCCCTTCTAGTGGAAAACTGGAATTTCTCCCCACACCATGAAAATGTGATTGCTTGAGCAGACTACCACAGACCCCAATGCTAAAGACCCTATCACTAACCCCACTGACTGGAGCCAGTGTGGTTAATGAGAAGACAATCTTCAGACATATATAACAGTTATTTTCTGCAGCATCAAGGCTCTGGGGAAAGAATCATAAATTAGCCTTCTGAGGCCCAAAACACAGGTTTTTCCTCTGAAAGTTTCAAAAAGAATCTTCTCTGCACCTTTCTCAATCTACAGAGAGGTTCCATTCCATGGTTTGGATCAAACTGTTTCTCTGACTCCTCTGCTCCCTTTCTAGTGACACTGGACTCCCCAGAGAAGTCAGGACAATCCCTCTGTACAAGACCCTTCATGGACTCATTTCTGCAGTGTCTTTTTCTACCTCAGAGAGAAAAACTACAGACACTCAGATTGTGATTGGGCAACTCTGATGGCTCAATCTTCTGCTCACCACTTTCCCCAATCCAACATGAAATTCAGATTCATGCAAATACTCAACCAAAAAATATCTTGTGCCAGCTAAGTGTGCCCCTAGGAGAACAGGCTAGATCTTTTGAAATACTCTGCTCCTCAGACTTATTTGATGAAGCCACACTCAGGGTTAAATTTCTGTTATTTGAGAGCAGATTATTCATGGTAGGGGATCCTAGCTGATAGCTCAGAAGATTTTGTTTTAGGGTCATGCCCAACTGTGATCAGGGGTTATTCCTGGCTCTGTGCTTAGAGGACCGTAGTTAGTCTTAAGAATTAAACCAGAGTCAGCTACAGGTCAGCATCTTAACCTTTGCACCATCTCTTTGACCCCTAAGTCTTTTTATTTTGGTATAGAGGTTTTAAAGTGTTGTTTAGGGGTTCAGGATTTTTGCCTGGCTATTCTTCTCAATCAAATAGGTCCCATCGGGCAGGATTAGGGCTCCAGGGTGCAGAGCTGTTCAGGCTCTTGGTGCTGAGGACTACTAGGGCAGCACCTGGTGATATTTGGAGGATCATGAGGTACCCGTAGTGGAACTGGGGTCCCACACATGCAAAACCTGTGCTCTTAATTACTAAACCACAGTCCCCCTGTAGGGAACCTAAAACTTAGAAGGAAGTGTTTGGATGTGTGTATGGACAGCTTGACTTCTCCAATGCCTTCTTCCATCTTTCCCTTTTGGTACAAAATGGACTTTTGTACCAGAAAAGGAAGGTAGGGGAGAGCAAAAGAGGCCTCTTGCTCAGTTTCACTGCAGATGGCTCTGGTACCATGGCCCGGAATGAGAAGAAGAAGCACTGTCATGCTGTGGTCCCAGTTTCAGGAAGAGTTCATTCTCTGAGCTTTCGTGCAATGGTAAATGAGAGAGTAGGAATGTTTTAGCCCTTGGGCAAGGCAATGTTTGCTACCCGGGAGTGCCCTGCCAGCTCATCTTGGGTGCAAAGAGAGCCAGCGGCACTTGTAAAAAATAACACAGCTTGTGAAACAACTTCAAAAGTCTGCTAAGGGAATGTTGCCACCCTGGCCAGTTTGCTCTGGCTGAACCTTCCCTGAGCCACGTTTATGCTGTCTGGGTAACTGTCACACCTCTGTGATGTTGGCTTCCTGACATGACTGTGAAACTTCCATTGCACCTTCGAGCTCTGAACACAAAGGCAGCCATGGAGAGGTCAAGTGGGGCTTCAGATCATAACATCCTGCAACTCAGCCCCAGGTGCAGCTCTTGAAATTGTGACAGTGACTGATGGCAGCAGGGGGTGGAGAGTGAAGGGAGGTATAAGAAGGGGCATCCTGCAAGCCTAGTGGGGGCCAGCTTCTTCCCTGCCTTCTGCCTGATTAGCTATTGTGTTTCTCCTATACTTTTTTTTTTATCATCTAAAAAGAAAGCTGAAGTGAAATTTCCAAGTCATAGTCACAGATTCATCCACTCACTAATAACAGCCCCGCCACCACTTCCCATAATCAGATTTTTCACTCGGGTTTCTCTTTGAGGGACTGAAGCAGAGAGATTATCTGACATTCTGCAAAATAGTCTCCGTTCGATAATCAGGGCCAAGACAATTTTCAGGGTGGCAGACTAGTGACTCCTGAATTTCAGTGTGACTCCACATTACATAGTCCTCACCTATTGGTCCTCAGCTCAGTGACCAAGAAAGCTTTGAAGTTGAAATTCTCCCTTAGTCCTTAGTTCATCTGGAGACCTACACTTGCCTTGTCCCCACAACACTACTATGGGCCCACCCCACTCTGCTGCCCCAGATGCTTTGTAGGAGTTGCTGAGCAACAGCCCACGGAAGGCATGGGCTGGAATGGCCCACTTTGCTCCAGCCAATACAAAGCCTTCTAATGGCCAGTGAGGCCCTTAACAGAATAAATGGCACCAAGTATACATTTTTCTTTTTCTTTGGTTACACCCATTTTGTGACCCATTTTTTCTTTTTTCTTTTTTTTTCCTTTTTTCTTGGTCGCACCCAGCAGTGCTCAGGGCTTATTCCAGCTCTCTCCTCAGGGTTCACTTCTGGAAGGCTCAGGGGACTATGTGGACTGCTGGGTATCAAATCCAAGGCTGTCACATGTAAGGCATGTGCATAATCACCATAGCATAGCTCCAGCCCTCAGGGAATTCATTTCTAGGGTACTATCACTGTAGCTTGCATGGCACACTCTTCCTCTCTGACTGCAGAAGGATAGCTCCCAGTATACAGATGGCAGCTTCCATTGGGTCTGGATCCCCGATGCTGCACAGGGAAATGCAAGAAGGGCCTGTCCTCAGCCTTCTCTGAACCTCAGAGTCAGTTCAGCTGCTTCCCTTTCCTGCCCTGCCTTCTCCATCTCTTCCAAGCCAGGACCGCCTTCCTGACATGGCATGTGATAGACCAGTAAGGGACCTTCTTATTTGGGATCAGCCCATGTTTTCCTCGCCTGCTTCCTCTTTCGAAATGCTTGGACACAAGGCCACACACACTCAAGAGGTGAAAGTGTCAATGATCTTCTTCCAGGTCATCAGTAGCATTGCTTTCCTCTGCTTTGTTTCTGGTTCTTCCTAACCATACTCCACCCAGCTATTCCTTTCCCAGGGCCTCCCACCCCTCAGGGCCATCCTTTTCACATGCTCTCTCATACTGCCCGAAGAGGGAAGGTTGGGCCTCAGAAACCTTTGCCAGTAGCTTGGCTGCCTTTGTCTCCACAGGGCAGGGAAAGCTAAAGGCAAGCTTTGAGGGCCAATAAGCAGAGGAGGGGAGAGTAGGGGAAGGAAAAGACACGGTGGAACCGAAGAAAATGAAAGGAAGTAGGGGGAGGAAAAGGAGAGGAAGGAAGAGAAGGAAGGGAAGGAAAGGTTAGGCAATGGTTTCAGCCATTGCCGGTTTGACAACCCAGGTGGGTCCCCTTTGGGAGTGGGGGTTGGAGGCTAGAACCAACAAAAGGATGGAACTCCAGGAATGCCGCAGCTCTAAAATATGGAGGAACTGTAAAATGCTTTCCAAGAAGTAATTATTTGGGGCTAGTTCAGTGTGTAGATATGTAGGCGTGTAGATATGTAGATGTGTAGACAAGGAACCATTAATTTGAGCAAGTTATAAATGTTCACAGGATAAAGCACTAGCGTACTTTGTTTCTGGCACCTTGGAAAGACATGTTCAAGAGCTTGCACAATCTCCTTTGCAGAGCAGCAGCAAGAATGAAGATGCTGCAATGTCTGTTTCTCTGCACCTAATGGTCCTCTCAGTTCATCCAACTTTCAGTTCTGAGGCCAGGTTGGGTCCAGGGGACAGCCAGCTGTCCCAGATCAGTCTTTTACATGCAAACATGGATCTGCTGGCCACTCTCCCTCCCAAGATCCCCCCAACTGTTCTATGGTTTCTAATTGCCCAACATGATATAGGATGAGATGTTTGTTTCCAGACACTGAAGAGAGGGAAGTATTTTCCCTCCCTTCAATTGGTTTATGAAGCTGGAAGAGTTGTCTGTTCAGTAGTAATTCTACAAGCCAAACAATGAAAAATCTGGGCCATGGGAAAGAGCTCTGAGCTTCTTAATCCTCCTATTATGCAGCAGAGAGGAAGGTCAGGCCCTCACAAGTGGCTGGAAGGCTTTGCAGGGCGCCTCTCCCGGTGTCAGAGACAGCTCTGAGAGCTATTGCTGGTTGGTGCCACAGATTAAGTTCCCAAGAATTCTGTTAGAACATGCTTCTGCCCAGTGGCAGCGTAATTGGGGTGAATGCCACATCCTGTAGTTGATGGAGGCACTGGCAAGCCCTATTATAAACCACACTGGTTCACACCACATGGGTACTCTCCCTTTTGCTGGAGTGGCCCTGATTTACAAACAATAGAAGTAGGCTTACTTAGCTTACAAAGCACTCTAGATAAGCCAGGCTACCTTTTCAGTCTCTTCCAGCATTCTTCTATTCCATCCTAGTAAGGACCCCTCAGGAGTTCTGTTGCTATTCTTGTGTTTTAGATAAAGCAATAGATGTTCCCAAAGGTGAGCAACTTGCCCAAGCAAGTGGTAAGAGCCAAGATTTGAATCAGGGTAACTGAGCTTAGGTTGTTAATAAACTGCTGTGCTGGGATGAGCATACTTCTAGCAGACTAAATCTTTGGGTATGTGGACCTGGAGATAGTTTATCAGGTGATATTTAGTTTTTACTATATCAATGTTTTCTTGGTCCTTGACAGAGGCTCGTGACTTCTACACACATCATTTAGTAAATACACATAGGCATATTCAGTCTTGTTTTGTTTTGGGGCCACACCTGGTGATGTTCAGAGATTATTCCTGGCTCTATACTCAGGAATTATTCGTAGCAGGCTTGGGGGACCATAGAGGGTGCAGAAGATCAAACTTGGGTCAACCTCATGCAAGACAAATGTCCTACTTGATCGCTGTACTATCATTCTGCTCCCTTTTTCATTCAGTTTGTAATACCAAACCTGCCCTGAAAAATGCACCCAAGGTTTCTCAGGAGCTTAAAACATACAAAACAACACTGGACAGCTGACAATGCTCCTCCCCAGCGCACAGTTCCTGAACAGGTTTGCACATGTGACTTCTCAGCAGGCAGCAGACAGCCCTTCAAAAGTCGAGACCCATCCCAGCAACTCACGTGGACTTGCCGCATATCTTCCTCTGGTACCACTGCTTGCAGTTAGTGAAGTATTTTTTGTTGGTGCCGATGACCTTCTGCACAGCGCACACATTAGGGCTGAAATCAGAGATGGCAACATGAATAAGAAACTGTAGTCTGATGCCATTCCCACCACTCAGGAGCATCCTCCTGGCTCTTTACAACATTCTAGATACAAAGCAGAAGCAGCTTTGGTTGGTTTTACACTTTGGTCCTCCTGATCTGGACCTACATCTCCAAAAGAGTATCTTTAACCCTCTCCCCCCAAAATGCTCCAAATACAAGTCACATATTGACATAATTTTGAATAGCTTTCTTAGAATATGACACTTGGGAATTTCAAATGCATTTTCAAACCTCTTGAGGGGACTGAGGATAGTCCAGCAGGTAGAGATCTTTCCTTGCACATGGCTGACCAGATTCGATACCCAGAATTCCAGACAGTCTCCCAAGCCTGCCAGGAGTAATCCCTGAGTGCTACAAGGCATGACTCACAGCCCCCCCCCCCCCAAATGCCTCAAAACTAAAGTGGTGAGTTTAGAGTAAGTTAAGCAGTTTTGAGAAGTCACAGCTTTTCTCTGCATCCCAGCCCACACAGAACCCTTTTGGACACATGTCTGGCTTCTCTATGCCTCCATTGGCAGTTGTTGGGAGTGAAAACTCAAAGAGCTCAGCATAGCATGTCCTAGGTCCCTGGGTCCCCAGGCCACCAACACCTCTCCAACACAGTTTACTTGCACACTTGAGGGCTGCGCCAGCTGCTGCTGAGATACACCCCCCTCCCCAGGAGGTGTCCGCTACCTACTGTCATTCGTTACTCAGTCCCCAATTTGAGTCCTGTCTCCCCAGAAAGCTTCTTTCTATCTGCAGGAGATGCTTGTCTGCCCCTTCTCAGACTGGGAATACAGCCCTGATCTGCTGCTGGAGACTGAAGAGGATCTCATAATAGATCTAGGTGTGCTTTCCACAGTTCCACTTTTCAGCCACTCTCCAAATATCTAGGTTGGTACTCTGCCAGGTTCTTTCCGGTGTTCTCTCTACTGGGCTCAGCACCAGACTGAGAGGAAGGGGGAGCTGAAAATGAACTTGTTGAAAATACATTTCCGGGCCGGAGAGATAGCATGGAGGTAGGGCATTTGCCTTATATGTAGAAGGACGGTGGTTCGAATCCTGGCGGGGCAATTTCTGAGCTCAGAGCCAGGAGTAACCCTTGAGTACTGCAGGTGTGATCCAAAAAAAAAAATCCAAAAAACAAACAAAAAAGACATTTCCTAGGCCACAGACAGGTCACTGGGCTAGACAATGTGCAGGGTGCCTGAGTTTCATCCCTGGCACAGAATGGTGGTCAGAGCAATCCCCCAAACACAGCCTGGAGCAGCTCCTGAGTGCTGGATTGAACTCAAGCAAAACAAATAAAAAAGACTGTTCCTGGGATCTTTAAGTTTGAAAAATTCTGAGCACCAAGAACTCTTGAGTTCTGCTGAAAAGCCTTGCCAAACAGTGGAGCTTAGTCTTTATTTGGTGGTGGTGGGGGGTTGGGGCCACACCTGGCAGTACTCAGAGGTTACTCCTGGCTCTGAGCCCATAAATTATTCCTCTAAGGCTCAGGGCACCATATGGACTGCTGGGGATCAAACACAAGTTGGCCCTGTGCAAGGCAAACATCCTACCTGGAGTTCTAACGCTCCAGACACTCCAGTGGCTTTTATTCTAGTATATCCTGAGGTTGACCTTGATTACAGAATAAGTCCCTGGGGTGAGGAGAAGAGGCAGCTGGAGGTGGTGATAACTGGGTTTTTGGAGGGAAGCATCGTTCTGGTTAAAGCACAAGGGGATGTTTGGACAGATGAAGGGCACCTTCGAGAACTCGCAGCTCAGAGGTCTCTGGGTACCATTCTTCTGAATCTCGATCCAACCTGAGTCAGGTAGATACTGGAGCTGTGCAAATAGCACCATCCCAAGGCCTGTCATGTTGGCTGCAGAAACTTTGCTGGACTCAGTCTAGTGGGGGCAAGAAGGACACTGACACTTTGTCTTAATTTCTGCTTTATTTGAGCATGTGACTGTCACCTCTTATCCACAGTATGTTTTGTGAGACAGAGGTGAGGGAGGCAGAGTGGACAGTGGTGAAGGGGTGGAAGAACCTTTGGGTGAGGGAAACTAAGGCTGCAGGAAGGAACATCTGTTCTCCTACATCCCTGCTGGGTCTGACCAAAACCCCCTCTCTTTTGTGTGTGACCGGGGAATCTGAGCTCACAGTGGCTCCAAAGAACCTGTGGTGTGATGGGCCCACTATAGTCCTAGAAGAAGCTGGTCACTACGACACCATCTCAGGAGTTGTTCTAATCAAGCAGGCAGGAAACAATTACTACTGAGGAATTCCCGTTGCTTGGAGGAGGTGTTTGGCCAGACTTTAATGAGTGTCTGAGGTAGCCCCACATTCTACTGTGCAGTTTCTGCTGTTGCTGCTCTTGGAGAAAGGAACATGACCAGCTCCTTTCCCCTTGGGTGGGCTGTGTGGATGGGAAGTTTAGGCTGCAGTTTAACTGAGAAATTGGAGTAATTTCTGGGCCTTCCACAACAACCCTATTGTTGGATGAGCTTTTCAACTTGATTAGAAAATCAAGTGCTTCAGGAAATTCATACCTATGTCGAGGGCGAGTGTCTACATTGCTCCTTCTCTCCCAGTATCTCTTGTTACTCTAGTCAGAGATGGAGAGGTGTCAGGGATTCTCTCCACAAAATGGAGAAACTCTGCAGTTTGACCCAGGTGCATGATGGAAGAGACATATCTGTTTGTTTCTCATCGACTGCCCAAGTCTGCCTGTGTGTGTTATAAATATACAAATAGCTCCCTGTTCCTGCCCTATGGTTACACAGACAAAGCTCAAGTTTAGCAGCTTAGCCTAGCCTCTGCAGTCCCCTCTGCTTCTTGGGTTCTCACCAAGTCACTTTATCTTGCTATGCTCAGTGTCTCCACCTGTAAAATAGGTAGGCTAACCTGTGTGGTGGAGGCAATGGGCACTGGCATTGTTGTTGGTTCCGAGTGACCAAGAGATGCATGCACCTTGCTTCCCCTTCTCTTTGGGGAAGTGCATGACACTTCCTCAGACAGCAGATATGGCCATGCTCCCTTCCTCCCTCTGTTCCCTCCTACCCAGGGCACCATCCCCCCTGCACCAGCCCAGGCTGCAATTTTGGCAATTTTAGGAGCTATTAGGTGAGAGGTACCAAGGGTCTGTGTCTGTGGCTGCTTATGTGATTCCAGAACTCCATCTGCTAATCCCCAGTGATGAGGAATCATGAGAAACTGTGCAAGAGGACTTGCCAATATAGGGTGTATGTGTGTGTTTGTGCGTGTGTGTGTGTGTGTGAGAGAGAGAGAGAGAGAGAGAGAGAGGAGAGAGAGGAGAGAGAGAGACTTGTATGAACAAATAGCCCATTTCCCTCACTCATTCAATGGGACCCCACTGCTCCCCTCTGTGGTATGAGCAGAGAGAGACTGGATTGGGGGTCATACTGGCCAGTCTGTCATCTTAGAGGCTACTATATAGTGGGGAACTAGAACAAATGTGACTGGTAAGAAAGGCAGAAGAGCTGAGGTGAGCTAGCGTGCACTGAAACTACTAGGCTCTCGTTCTGACTAGCATGCCTCCTCGCTTCAACGCTTCACTATCTTTCTGACCGGAGCTGTCAGGGATCACATCAGGCTCCACATACACTGAGCATCCAATTCACCACCGAGTCACATCCAGACCCTAATCTTTTTTTAACCTGCTGCCTCCCTGTCAACCACAGCCTAAGTCAAAAGTGGATCTCTGACTTTTCCTTTATGGTCCCCAAGTTCCCCTCCAGGAGGAAGGGTCGGGATACTGGTCTGACCTGGTTTGATGTCACAGAGTAAACCAGCCTCACCCCCTCATACCTCCCTCCTTCCTGTAATCCTCTAAGAACAAATTAGACCTCCAGGGCACAGGTAGGAGCAAGGACCATCTACCCATCTCCACAAGTGGCTCTCCTAGGAGCAGGGAGCAAGGGCTTGTAAAGCCCCCAAAGTGGATTCTTGTGTTCCACTCCTGCAGCGAGTGGTGCTCCCAAGGACAGATAGCCCCAGCACACAGCATCATGACTCAGGTGCCAGTGCCAGAGCTGGTGGCATCTTGGGTGGTGTACAGCTCTGCCCATCTCATCTGACCTAGTGGTGGAGGAGTCGGAGCAGGTCAGGGGGTCTGATGACAAAAGTTGCCTGTGCTGAAGCAGGAGGAACTCGTGTGGGGTGAACATATACCAATTCCCCATTGCCAGGCTCCCTTCCAATGCACCCTCTGCCTGACTCTGCCACCTGTTTTCCATGTTTCCCAGGAACATGCGACGATACTGTTTCCACTTCTATAAACCTGGCCCTTGTTTTAATAGTTAAATCTCTTTACTCTTGGTTCCTGGGTTTCCTAGGGCAAATGGCTTGTCCATCCCTGACTCAGTTTCCCTTCTGTGCAACGTGCGAGGCCACATGAGGCCAGGGAATCCTGCTCATGTGCAGGGGAGGGGAGAGAGTAAGTTTGGTAGCAGGCTTGGTCAGGTGAACTGGACGGATTTTGGAGCGCTGGTTGCTCTCCTGCCTGCCCTGGCCAACTTTTTACGGAGACTCTGGGCAAAGCGCGGCCAAGTCCGCCCTCCTCCCTTGGGCTGCAGCAGCCCGAAGCAGGTCGGTCCAGTGCTCTTGGTGAGTCGAGGTCGTCGGGGTTCGAGTTCACTCCCATCCCTTGACTTTCCCAAGTGCCTGCAGGCCACTGACCTTCCCTGGCCTCGACCCCTCGTCCCCGTCGCTCCCGCCTGCTGGGGCAGCCCTGCCCCTCCGAGAGCGCACACTGCCCGCTTTCCATTCGGGCTTTGTCCCGCGCCCCGTTCCCCATGCAGCCCCCAGGGGCGTCCGGCTGTCTTACCCGTGCTGCCGCCCCCGGAGTCGACTGTGCTGCAGCACCAGCTGGTAAGGCGACTTGGCGGGGCCCGCCAGGCCGGTGGCCGGCGCCAGGGCCAGCGCCAAGGCGAGGGGCAGCAGCCGCATTAGGAGAGCCATGGAGCGGACGGGCATGAGCGCCGAGCTGGGGAAGTGAGCGCGCCGCCGCCGCGGGCCAGGTTAAGTAAGCGGCGGCGAGGGGCGGGGAGCCCGGCCGACTGCTCGGAGGAGGGCGGGTGCAGGACGACTGGCCACCCCCCATCCCGCCTCTCCCTGCCCGCTGCAGCGCCCCAGACTTCTGCTC
>PVKC010045667.1:0-11377 GCA_004027635.1 Crocidura indochinensis | reverse complement strand
GTGGTCAGGGCTTACTTCTGGCTCTGCACTTAGGAATTACTTCTAGTAGTGCTTGGGAGACCATATAGGATGCTGCAGATTGAATCTGGGTCCCCTGATGCCCTACCCATTCACTATACTATTACTTTGGTTCTTGAACAAATACTTTAAAATGAACGTGTAGGAGAAGGAGACCTAGTTGCAGGTCTAATATCTCCTGTCATTGTAAACATTGATGACCATGAGTAAGATCTCAGTCTTTGTAGAAACTCTAACAAGGATGAAAACTATTGTGATTTCTGTTACTTCTATCTTATGTCACAGAGAAGCCAATATTCAGGGGTTTGAGGCTTACAGTCTTGGCAGAAGAAACTGTTAAACTTGAATCTGGAGCTAACAGGAAAAGAAAGATGTAATTTGTGATCTCATCCAAGTTTTCAAACCCCAAGTATTCGACCCAGGATCCCATGGGTCTTAGGTCAAGACCCCTGCTTTGGGGAGAAGGTGCTAATGACAGCTCTAAGGAAGCCACAATAGCAAAGAAATACAATTCCACAGAATCAGCCTGTCCTGTGTGTGTGTTTGGCCAGGCCAGGGCTGCAGCGTAAATTAGATCACAGTTTCTGGAGGGATCTTTGGAAGCCTGCTCCAAGAATCTTACAAATGTACATCTGTTTAAACCCAACATTTCTGCTTCTAAGAGTTTATCCTAAGGAAATAAAGATATGGCCAAAGGAACATTGAGTGTGAGGATGTTCATCATAGTCAAAGCTAGCTTTTGTAGAGCCTAAAGTTTAGACAATTTAAAGGGCCCTTTTACAAAAAAAGAAGATGAAATAATGAGTAAAATAGCTGGTATTTTCCTGGATTGTGAAACTGTCTCAAGCAAGTGAGAGATTTGATAGCTCACACCCAATCATATCATTCTTCATTGTCATCTCAAATTAGGGGATCATGGATAGAGCTGGGTGGTAGAGTGCCTGCCCTTAATGTGTGAAGCCCTGGGTTCCATCCCTGGAACTGCAAAAACTAAGAAACAAAGATCACAAAGAACCCTAGACAGCAGCAATTAGGATTTATATGATAAATCCTAGTCTATCAATACATTGGAATACTAACCAGTATTCCAATTTTTTAGTGAAAAATGATATGAATGTGGAGATTGATTTATTGACCTGGAGAGAGGCTCAAAACAGTATGAAATGAATAGAAAAGAAAGTAGATCATAAGATACGGATAAGTACCCCATTTAGTTCAAATGGCATATTAGTTCTGCGTGATAGGATGTTAAATGAGGCATTTTGCTTCTGAATTGCTGCATGTCTCAGGGCCTCAAAAGCAGCCCCAGATACAGCCTGACAGAATTTGCGCTTATTTCTCCCCACTCCACCCCCAGCCTTTAGTCTCCAAGCAAACACTGTCCTGGAAAGAGTGGGTGCTCAGGCGTCTGTGGAGAAAGCCACATGCCGTGGGCCACTTAATGGCTGAAGACTAGGGACCCTGGCTTCCCTGGGGTTTGAGGGCACAGAAGTCTGAAGATGAGATGATTGGAATGTCCTGGTGGGAGTCAAAGAAGGGGCAGAAGCTGCAGTAGGAAAAGTCTGTGCTTGCAAAGTTTGCCAACTAAAGAAAAGAATGTTTTTGGTGATCAACTGAACACAGTGCAAAGTAACTGGATGTGAGCCATTTTGAAAGACAATTAGCAAGCGATTCCTTCTCTAGACCTAGAGGGACCTTGTAGAAGGGCTCCTAGACTGGAGTGAAGGAGGCAGACAAAGCCAGCAGCCAGAGGGTGTCCCAAAATTCAGAGACCTACTATGGAGGCACCACACAGCCCAAAAAGAGAACCAGGGCTTGAGTTTGGGAAGTCTCACCCAGAGATTCTCATGCCAGTTTCCTTTTTCTTTAGTATCCCCAAAGCCTACTCAACTTTGAGCCCCATTTGAAAATGCAAAGCAGCAGTACAAGCAATCCTCATATGATTTCTGAACTATACATGCAAGCTCTAAGGAAAGAAACAAGTTGGTTTGTGCAACTGAAATATGATTTACATATAGTAAATTCACTCTCACTGGACAGCTCTGACAAAGGCACAAGGGCGTGTAACCATCATCACCAGATGCAAAACATGACCCTCACCTGGGAAGTTCCCTGTGCCCCTCTGATTATTAGTTCCTTCCCACTCCAGATCCTAGTAATCATGGGTATATTTATTCACTTATTTTTTTGTAATTGTTGGGTTGAAGTTTCAAAATTCCTACTTATAGTTTGCCTAAGCATTTGTTGATTACAAAATTTGATTTGTTTCTTGTTTGGGCCCACAGATGCTTTTGTTTCTCTTGAATAAATACCTGATCCAACAGCAGGTGTGTATTAAACTGATTGTTTAAATTGTGATTCCCTCTAGTCTCTGTGAGTTCCAGAGTCTCTAGGCCTTCATTACTACTCAGTTTTGTCAGTATTATTCCTTTAAATTTATTACAAGAAGGAATATATCGGGATACTGGAATTTTGTTTTAGTAATAAAGCTAGGTTTTCTGTAGAGCAGTCCTTTGTCAGAAGTCTTATTCTATTGGTTGACTTTGCATCCACACCCAGCAGTGCTTAGGAACTACTTCCACCACAGTGCTCAGGGCTCCCTTCCAGCTATACACAGAGGCCATGTCTTCCAAAGCTTGAATCTAGAGCTTCAGAATGCAAAGCTTTTGCTTCAGCATATTGAGTTATATCTTTTAGATAAGACTCTTACAAATATTTCCCCAACAGCCAAGGATTCTGTTTGAATAGAATGACTTAAAAAATTTTTTTTTTGGTTTTTAGGTCTAACCTGGCAGCAATACTCAGGGGTTACACCAGGCTCTGCACTCAGAAATCACTTCTGGCAGGCTCGGGGTACCATATGGGATGCTGGGAATCAAACCCAGGTCTGTCCCGGGTCCGCCCTGTTCAAGGCAAATGCCCTACCACTGTGCTATCACTCTGCATTCCCCCTCCCCAATTATTTTTAAATTTAGAAATGAATTCAAAATTGCAGAAGAACTGCAAGGATAGTTCAAAGATCTCCCAGTTTTACCTACTGTTACCAATGGTTCACATT
Organism: Crocidura indochinensis; assembly: GCA_004027635.1. Classification (NCBI taxonomy): domain Eukaryota; kingdom Metazoa; phylum Chordata; class Mammalia; order Eulipotyphla; family Soricidae; genus Crocidura; species Crocidura indochinensis. The sequence continues at coordinate 8,301 of PVKC010045667.1, read as the reverse complement.
TTGCTTTGTCACTTTTTGGCTCTCTAGAAACAGATTTCTATTTCCTCTGAATCACTGAAGAATACATTGCAGACATCACTCCTGAAATATTTCCTAATTTCCTCTTTTTTAAAAAAAAACATCTTATTTCATTGTTTTATTTTCATTTCAGGAATTTGGTGTCATTAATGGAATTCATGTTCTTCTTTATGTAAGGCAAATCTTCAACCACTAAGCTTCATCCTCAGCTTTTTTTTAATGCACATTTTCATGTGCATTTATAAGGAAAAAAAATCTCAGGATTATCAAATTTAGGAGATTTAATGTTGCTGTTGTATCCAATAGTGGCATAAAATCCTCAGGCCAGACCAAAATTTCACTGATTGCTCTCAATTCTGTTCTTTAAGCAATCTTCCCTTGAATCTGGGGTCAAGTCTGAAATCTCACATCTAGTTCAGTTGTTGTGACTTTGTTCTAACCTCTCTGAATCTGGAACCACTTTCTATCATCTCTTTTTCTTATAGAATTCTGATATATTGATTCTTGAGCAGACTGGTTGAACCAGAAATAAAAAATTATTAATTAATTAAAAATAAAATTAAAAAACTAGAAATTGAAGATTCTTCCCAATTTGGGTTTGTCAAGGTTTCCTGTGTCAGGTTCTGGCTTTTGGGCAGAAATCACACAAAAGTAGCATCTTTTCCAGACCATCTTTTTGATTCCCCATCTGGGAATGCTTTATATTCCTCTGAGTATAATATACATTGACAATACAGAGAGGAAAAGGGAAAGAATGGGATTGGAAAGAGGCTATTCATCCAAAGCATGGGTTCAAGGAGGACAGAGAAATAGTACAGTGGGTAGGGGCCTTGCCCAGCACAGGGACGACCTAGGTTTGATTGCTGGCACTTCATTAGATTTCCTGAGCAGCTCAAGAGTGATTCCTGTGTGCAGGGAAAAACCTTTAAAACCTCAAAAAGAAGTGAATGCAGGCTTTGGGGCTCCTTTTACTCTCTTTCTTGATGTAGTTAGATGGGTGATGCTCATGGAGCATTTTATATAGTCTCATGCTGCCTCCTTGCCCACTGCAATACAGACTGTGACTTTGGAGCTCCAGAGAACAGGGAGTCACTCTCAAGCAGAGGAAGAAAAAAAACAACACAGGTGTTCTTTGCCTTTGCACTTCCCCTTCCCCAGATCCATCTGCTTTGGGGGTTATTGAAGATCATGTGTACCCTGAGTTGTTTTTAATGTTCCGCTCATAAAGAGCCAGAAATTGTGTGTTTTGTTTTTTTTAAGTGTAAATAAAGTTTTATTTAAGTCACCCTGTGTGCAATTTTCATCTTCCTTCACTATGGGATGCCTAGAGAGAGCAGAGCAGGCTTTCAGGCAGGGGTGGATGTGTGGTGAGGGCAGCACATATGTTTTGGATTTTTATACAGTTCCCTTACACTTAAATGATCAGAAACTTCTTTGTTTTTTTTTTTTGTTTGTTTGTTTTGTTTTTTAGGCCACACCTGGCCGTGCTCAAGGGTTACTCCTGGCTCTGCACTCAGAAATTGTTCCTGGAAGGCTCGGGGGACCATGGGATGCCGAAGATCAAACCCAGGTCATCCACGTACAAGGCAAACGCCCTACTGCTGTGCTGTCACTCCAGCCCCCAAACTATTATCTTCTGTTTATTTTGTTTAAAAAAACTTTTGTATTTTTGGGCCATGCCCTGAGATTCTTAGGGCTTACCCTGGGCTTTGCACTCAAAGGAATTCACTTATAGCAGTGCTCAGGGATCATATGAGATGCTGGAGATCAAGCCAACTGCTTGCAAGTTGGCCTCAACACTCATCTTTAAAAGGTGAAGAATCACCTGTTTCCATGAATTAACATTTTGACCATGGGGACCAGAAACCTCAGCTGCCTGGTGTGGGAGTGGCCCGTTCTCTTACCAAGACTGACAGCTGTCAGGGGAACAGGGCGGGGAAACCTGTGCCACCACAGACATCATGGAAAATCTCAGGCTGGCGTCAGAGAGAGGCCAGACTCAAAGGCAGGTGCTTCACAGGGGAAATGACTCCAGATAAGCTTAGGTGCACCCAAATACCCACTAAACATCTCCCTACTTTTCTCCATCTCTGCAGCACTGTTTGTCTGCACAATGACCTCCAAACACATCTCCCTGGTGTTTCTGTCCTCTGGAGCTTAATAACCTTCACAGAGCCCAGCTCAATGTCCTCTGCATTCTAAGGTTCTGACAGTCACCTTAACCCACCCCTATATGTTCCCCAACCACTGTCCCCTGACAGGGCCCCACCTAACCAACCCATATAAGCTTCTTTCTCCTCACTTTCCTCTCTTTATACCTTGGCCCGAGCCCTCTCCTTCCCGAGGTATCTCTCCCTGACAGTACTGCTTAGTTATAGGAGCTCTGTCATCAGGGCCAGTGTTCAGGAAGATGCTCAGGGAATCTGGAGTCTGGACAGTGTGGCCCTCAGGTGCCAGGTGGTGGGTCAGATCCTGAGACACAATAAAAAAATGACACATGGGCCAGAGAGATGGCATGGAGGTAAGGCATTTGCCTTTCATGCAGAAGGTTGGTGGTTCTAATCCTGGCATCCCATATGGTCCCCTGAACCTGCCAGGAGAGATTTCTGAGCAGAGAGCCAGGAGTAACCCCTGAGTGTTGCCAGGTGTGACCCAAAACCAAACCAAACCAAAACAAAAAAGACACAGATCTTCCCTGTTTGGAGATAGGAGGAGGTGTAAGAGGGTGTCACCATTTACCACGGAGTCAATAAAAATAAACACAAATGCTTGGCTGTAAGGGAAGGCTCGAAGTTGACATTAGTGAAGAAGAAAAGCAAGTGGTCCAATCAGGTGTACTAGTCTTCTGACACTGCCATTGCAAATGTTCACAAGCCAGGTGGTTGAACATGACAAAAATACATCATGTTTCTGAGGACTGAAGCCTATTTTCCAGGTGCTGGCAGAGGGAGGCCCATGCCCTCTGAGGTGCCAGGAAAGGGTCTGTTTTAAATGTCTCTCCTAGTTCTCTGGTTTCTGGCTGGTGCTGCAGGATTCTAATCACCACATGGACTGCCCCCTCCCCCATTTCTGCATCAGGGCCTGCACTTCCCCTTTTTAATGGACCCTAGTCAAACTGGATGAAGGACTCACCTACTCTACAGCCTTGATGTAGCCCTTCAGCAGACATATTTCCAAATAAGGTCACATTCTGAGACACTGGGGGTTGGAACTTTAACAGATGAATGGAGGGTGGGGGACACAAAACAATTCAACTCTGAATAAGTGCATGGAGGTCACATCCCAAAGGGCAAGGAGAATGTTAGAGGAGGGGAACTGTGGTTTCTCAAGTCAAATCTATACATGGGAGCGAGGCACTGAGTGGAAGAGAGATCTGAGGGGAAGACAGAAGAAGCTCATGGGGATTTTTTTTTAAGGTTATCACTGTATGGTATGTACTATCCATGTTTCTCCATTTCCTCTAAAGGAAAACAGAGGAGGGAGAGTAGAGTCAGAGTGAGCCAACCTAGTACTGTCCACTGCAGGCATCCAATTCTTTGGGTTCTTATCACAGGCTAAGCCCACAGAGGGCTAAGGCATGCAGTCCCTTGGGGCAACAGCATGCGTGAGTCCGCAGCATCAATCTCCCCAGGGAAGGAACAGGACAGAACTATTTGTGTTTGGTTTGGACTCAGAATCTGCTACTGGCATTCAATTCCCAGAGCACTTTTGACTCTCCTTAATGTCTCTGAGGTGGAAATTACTGCCTCTATATTATAGCTGAGAAGACTCTGACTTAGAAGAGTGGGGGCCCTCATGGTCCCAAAGCATCAAAAAGTGAGGCAAGAACCAAGCAAGTCTGACAGTGAGGTTCATGCTCTTTGCCAGTTCCTTAGGGGCCTGCTTCAGGTGCAGCTGCTCTGTTACCCCCAGAAGGCCTGTGGATAAGGGACCGACTCTGTTCAGCAGACCAGGAAGCCACAGATGAAGTGGCAGCATTTCCAGTGCCCACTCCACACATAGACCTCCTATACCTTCCATGGGTTCTTCAGCACCCAGGAGCTGCCTGGGCAAGGGATGTAGCCCTGAGGTCTAAGATCTTCAATGCATTGGACAATAAATGACCACAGATGGAAATGAGTCTTTTGGCACAGCTGGGGACAACGTCAGAGGCCTTCTGTGGCTTTATTGCTGGAACCAGATTGCTCTCACTGTGAACTCAACCCCACATGCTCTGATCTTGATATTTCTTGGTGTCACCACCTCAGAAGCTATAAGCTCTTTGGATGAGCCTATAGAGAGATAGTACTACAGGTAGGGCGCTTGTTTTGTATGTGACTGGCCCAGATTCAACCAATGACATTTCATATAGTCTCCCGAGCACTTCCAGGAGTAATTCCTAAACTTGGAGCCTTGAGCACTGCTGGGCGTGTTCCCCTACCAATAAAAAGTGAAGCTAAGGGCTCCAATGTCTTTTGCCCCCCACCCCAACCCCTGCTTTCAAAGGCCCCAACCCAGTATAGCTGAATGAGGCTGCCCTGATATGGACTCAGAGTTAAGAATACAGATCCTTTGTTTGCTGTGGAGGTAAAGCTGGGAAGAGCAGACAGCCGGGGCTTGATGTGGGGCTCCAAGAAAACCACAGAAAAGGCTTTTCTGGGTTTGTGCTTCTTCTCCTCCGAGCAAGATGGCTCAAAGGGCATAAGGCTGGATTTGTGAGAATTAAGTGTCACCAATGATCTTGGACAAGACCCAGACTCGGGGAGAGGCTATGGCCTGAGAGAAAATAGAGTAGCTTAGGAAGGACAATGGACAGCTCAGAGGAGAGGAAGACTGTAAGGGGATCCTGGGTCCATTGCTTTGGCCTGGCAAGTGGTGCAGTGGGGGAAGAGGACATACTTAGTGTTGGTCCTCAGACACGAGCATCACCTTAGACTCTTCCCCAGCGTGGCAGCAGGGTCCTCTATGGTTTCTTTTTCCTCTTCTTGGTCCCTGGCCCATACCGCTCTCAACACACTCAGCAAGATATATGCTGCTTCTAGGCTTTGAGCCTAGGAACTGGACCTGTCCAGAAAAGGGAGGGCCTAGTGAAGGGCCCAGCCCCTAGAAACCTTTGCTTGCTGCTCACTTAGTACCACCAGCCTTCAAATGGGAGATGCTTGAAAGCTAATGTTTCTGTATCTCAGATGAATGTGGAAGGAGGGGTGGGTGCCCCAGTGGAGACAAAAAAACAGGGCTGGAAAGTAGGAGGAATGTCCAGATCTCTCTTGCCTCTGATCTTAGTAGGCTCAGAGAGGGTATAGATTGGGAGACAAAAGGGAACCCACAGATTGGAACCCTGAGAGCTGAGAAACTCATAGGTCTATGGGGTCAGAGGGAAAGCCCTACTAAGCTCATATGGAGGGGCAGAGAAGGCTATTAGACCCCTTCTCCTCTTCTGCTGATCTCTGGCCTTCCCTCTCATTGACTAAATCTTGCAGGAGGGCAATGTTCACAGAAGCCAAACTCTAGGGACACAAAAAGAACCCACTGGGATAGGAAGAACCAGACAGACACACTCCTTGCTTTCTAGGGCTGAGTAGAACTAGCAATTGGTTCAGGACCTCACAGCATGAGAATTCTTAGTACTTCCCTTCCCCATTTGTACTCAGTAGTAACCACTTATTCCCATGCATTCATACACAGTCACAGTAATACCAATCTTTACATCGATTGAAGACTTTTGTTTTGTTTTGTTTTGGGCATCACTTCTGGTGATGCTGTGGGGCTACATCATGCCAGGAATTTAACCCCGACTTCCCACATCATAGCACTCAGTTCTTGAACTGACTCCCTGGCCCTAGATTGGATGATATTTTTTTTAAAATATTTGTTTTGAAGCCACACCCAGAAGTGTTCAGGGCTTACTCCCCGCTCTGCCCTCAGCAATCACTTCAGGTGGATTCAGGGGACCATATGGGATGTCAGGGGTCAAACCCAATTTTGAAATCTGTAAGATAAGTACTTCACCCACTGCTTTCAAAAATTTTCAAAACACCTTGGTGTCGGGTCAGAGCAAAAGCGTAGTGGTGGTGCATTTGCCTTGCAGGCATCCGATACAGGAGACAAACCTTGGTTCAATCCCCATCGTCCCATATGGTCCCCCAAGCCAGGAGTGATTTTTGAGTGCATAGCCAGTAGTAACCCCTGTGCATCACTTGGTGTAGCCCAAAACCCAAAAAAACAAACAGACAAACAAACAAAAACCCAACAACTACCTTGGTGTCAAAACTCAGAATTTAAAGATCAGGGTAAGATCTTGACTCTCATTCCTGAGAGATGGTACAGCAGATAAGAAACTTGCTTTACATATAGCCAAACTCAGTTAGATCCCCAGCAATACACTTGATTCCCTGAGTATCACCAGGAATAGGCCCATAACCCCTCTCACCCCCCCCAAATTGACTCCCTCATCTACTTTTAATTTCCAAATCTTGATTTTTTTCAACTAAACACCAATCATCATGAAAATTTTATCCATATTAAACTTGCCCACACCCCATAGCACCCTTCCCCCATGTGCTGTACCCCAAGAAAGGAACCACAGCTAGCAATTCACACTGGCATGTAAATGACCAACAACCAACTGTGGGTTTTTTTTTTCAAGGCACAGGGAAGATGCACAATTGAATCAGTTATTGAGTTTCCGGGGCGGACCTTACTCATATCTACTCTATGCCACCTGACTAGTGTCCTCCTGAAGATTGGTAGAATGACTAAACTCTCATTTCATTTATTCTGGGTCCCTGAAACAATGCATGCTTGTGTGATGTGACTGAGATGCTAAGAGATGACTAGATTCAGTGGGGTCTGAGAGCTGTGTCAGCATGTAGGGTTCCCTGTCTGGAGAGGCCAGGATCCCTGCGGGTCAGGAGCTCCCCACTTTCTTTGCAAGAAGTCAAAACCCTGGTGACAGCTGCAGCCAGCTGGCACCAGGTCCCGGCAAATCATTGTTTGGCCAAAACAGGAAACTGCCTGAGGGGAAGTGTGGACTCGCCTCGGTGAGCCCCAGAAGAATGGTCCCCGAGAAACTTGGGGACGTGCTGGCAGGCACAGACTATGTTGCAGCTGTACTGCCCCCTCTCAACCAGATAATGTGCCTTCCTCATCTCATGGATTAGCACGTGCTGTTGCAAACAGTACAGGGGCACTGAGAGTGCAGGGGTAGAGCCTAGGCCTTGGGCATCCCAGTGCCCCTCCTGACATAGCTCTGCATCTCTCTACCAGGTGTCTATACTGCATCCTGGTCCTCATCTTCAGTACTGCTCTTGACAGACCATGTGCTGCCATCTTTCACAAAGATATGATCATGGAAACTATGAAATCACTATGGTCTGCCATAGATGGTTAGCCTGATGGTTCCACAACACCACACACTGAGCAAAGCACCACCTCCATTTGATAAAATGTCCTCAATAATTATGCCAAGATGCAAAGTGGGGTTCACTTTCAGAGAGGTTCACTAGGCTTGCTGGTGCTGTCTTACCTATTTCTCTCAATTTAGTCTCTATTACTCACCTCCTGGTGATCAGCCATGCCCCTTCTCTCACATCTCCATGACCTCAGGAATCATATAGAGAAGACCTTGTCTGAAGGCTGCTGGGAATCCTGGGACCTCATGTGGGTGAGATGAAGGTCCTCTTCCTTTTTCCTAAGACCCAGACTTAATTCAGGTCTTCTCCCTACCTTCAGGTTTAATGTTTGATCTGCTGAAGCCCAGTCGACTAGCTGGGGCATCCCTCAGAACACTGTTGGCTGGAAACATGCCCCATTGCCCTATTTTAACCACAAAGAGAGTCCTGAGGAGGAAAAGAGTTCCTCTCCCTCATGCTCCCAGGTAGAGTCAAGCGGACTATCTTTCACTCTAAGGCAGTGGTCCTCAAACTACGACCCGCGGGCCACATACTGTATTTGTTCCCATTTTGTTTCTTTACTTCAAAATAAGATACATGCAGTGTGCATAGGAATTTGTTCGTAGTTTTTGTTTTTACTATAGTCCAGCCTCCAACGATCTGAGGGACAGTGAGCCGGCCCCCTGTTTAAAAAGTTTGAGGACCCCTGCTCTCAGGGGGCCGAAATAATAATGGCCCACCTGAGAGCCAGCTGAGGACAGGAGAAAAGGAGAAGGGCAGGGGGTGTGTCCTCAAAGGACTAGAGCACAGTTTTGACATGTGGGAACCCCTAGTCTTATTCTAAGCACCGTAAGTCACTGGAGACGCTTTGGAGGCAACAAGAGGCTCTACACACATGTCTTTCAATAGTTTC
>PVKC010045666.1:0-11376 GCA_004027635.1 Crocidura indochinensis | reverse complement strand
AAAAGCATGCCTTCAAAGACATAAAATGTTAAACTTGATCATTGCTAAGCATTTGAGCCACAAGAACTAGTGGCCCCAAATTGCAAATATGAAATAGTTATGGTCTTATATTAAGCTCCAAACTGGTTTTAAGAAGGTATATAAGAGTGAGAGAAATGGTTCAGCATTCAAGGCGCATGCCTCCCATTTACTGGGACCTGAGTTCAAATAACTACATGCACCACCAGAAAAGGACCACAGTGAGGCTCTGGTGCTTCCCAGTATGACATCTATGTACCCTGTTAGCTGGGTATAACCAGGAGTTATCCCCAGAGCACTGCCCAGATGCCACTCCTCACCCCAAGAAAGGTATGGGGGAAAACAATAATTAGGTTAAACAGATTTGCAAATATGACACCAAAGACAGAAACAAAGCTCTTGAGCACTTTTTAAAATTTTGAGGAATAGGGGGTGGGTAGGAGAGAGAGAGAGACATAGGGAGAGTGAGGAGGGAGGGGGAGAGGGAGAGGAAGAGGAAGGGGGGACAAACACAGAGAGCCCCAGTACATATCCCTAAGTGAAATAGGAAAGTAATAGCTCAAGAGGGAAGATGTGGGCAACATGATCATGAAAGCAACACATGGGCTGGCAACACACATCTGTGGCAGTTCTTATGCTCTGTATATTAAGACAAGTAATAGTTACTTTTATAACTCATTCAAGCTACTGAAAAGCAGTTTGTGTGCAGCCAGTAAATTTATTGCCACTTGGCTTAATGAAACATTTTTCAAGTACAAAAACTTATGTGTCATTGTCCTTACACTCTGCACCTTAAAGTTTTTTCTAAGATAGTTTCAAAATATACACATAACTATCAGAAGCTATAGAATATGACTAATAAATTGCATGTATAATATGAGTGTTTTAAATTAAGACTTGTAACATTATTAGACTACAGTATGAGAGAGAGTACATGGGTAGGATGCTTGCCTTCTATGCGGCAAAGCTAGGTTCAATGCCTGGCATACGATAGGCTCCCCTGAACACCACTAGGAGTTAATTCCTGAGTTTATAGCCAGGAGTAAGCCCTGAGCAGTGCCAGGTGTGGTCTAAAAACTACACAAAACAAAAAAGTCATGCAAAATAACTTAAAGATTTTGAAGTGTAAAGACTATCATCATATAGTAAAATACTCCAAAGAAAATTCACTAGGTTTTGACAAACTGCACATTGTAAGAAATGCTATACTTATATAAGACACAACTACCATTTACATCTTGTCTCCTAAAACAGTACTACAACAAGCAGAGAAAATATACTGTCTCAAGAAACACAATCACAAAATGCAATCTCTAACAGTAACAATTAACCCTAAGATAAAATGCCTCCAATACTGTAAGCCTAGATTAACCAAAACAAACAAAGTAACTAAAAATGCCTATTAGTGTGGGTGAAAGTATAAAGAAGTATTAAAGTATGATGAAGGGGGCTGTTCTGTTTATGACTAAAACCCAACTATAATCATGCTTTTAATTGTGGTGCTTAAAGATTTTATATTAAGAAAAGGTTAAAAAAAAGAAGGAAGGTGCTCTCACATTCATGTTAGTGATTCAGACCCTAATGAAAGAAGAATGAGAAGAAAAAAAGTTAAAAAAAAAAAACGACAATTGGGGCCAGAGAGATAGCATGGAGGTAAGGCCTTTCATGCAGAAGGACGGTGGTTCAAATCCTGGCATTCCATATGGTCCCCTGTGCCTGCCAGGGGCGATTTCTGAGCATAGAGCCAGGAGTAATCCCTGAGTGCTGCCGGGTATGACCCAAAACAAACAAAAAAACCTCACAATTATTATAAGTAATAGGGGGCCAGAGCATTAGCACATCAGGTAGGGCATTTGCCTTGCAGGTGGTGGACCCATGTTCGATCCCTGATATCCCATGTAGTGCCCCCATACCTGTGGGAGTAATTTCTGTGAAGAGCCAGGAGTAACCCCTGAGCACCATAGGTTGTGACCCAAAAGCAAACAAACAAAACTAAACAAAAATAAATAAAATTCAGCGGCTGTTAATCTTGCATTTTAATCAAAATTTCTTGACTCCCAATCTTTCAACTTTACCTTCATATACTGTTTGAAGATATCTGCAGCTGTATTCATCTCCACCACAGTATATACAATTAGCTTACAAAATGCTGCAAGTAAATTTCTCCTCTTATGTAGAGCTTCAATTTTACTGGCTTCATCCTCCTGCTGACCATCTAGAAGCAAAGTTACAAACATTAAGCTATCTTGATTTACTCTAGCTCTACATCATTTAGAAATTTTTAGGACCGGAAAGAGAAGCTTGCCTCACACCTGAGTTTCATCCCTGATACTGAATACCATCCACAGAACCTTTCAGGTATGATCCCTAAGTACTGCCATATTTTGTACAATATATTTTAATGCCTTCTTTTCAGTGCGTTTTAGTGGTTAGTAAATTTAAAAAAGGGCGAAACATTTCAATAAACACAAAATAATAATCACTCTTAATTTTTTTTGAAATTAAGACTAGTCATTCTCTAAGATTGCTAACCTTATATGGGAGGCTAGAATTTGAACCCAGGCCAGCCATGTACAAGGCAAGCTACCTGCTGTACTATCACTCTGGGCCCTCCAAAATACTTTTTTTTTTAATAAAAACCAATTTTAATCTAAAGGTACTAAGGAAATGAAGGGGAAGGATAAGAAAGGGAAAGAGTCAAGTGTGGGCTTCTCCAAAACGAGAGGGTTCCCATACACAAATAAGGATAAAAGAAGGAAAACACACATCTAAAGAGGAAAGATGTGGATGACAAGTGCATGAATGCATCGTGTGAATGGGCTCAAGGATCACATGTGCACTCAAAATTTCTTTTAAGAGACAAAGTAAAACCACATTTATTTGGTTATTAGTAAAATTAATCATTAGCTATTTATACTTCCTCTTTTGTAAATGGCATGATGTGACCTACAATTTAACATTTTTACAATCAAAAGTATTTTGTAAAGAAAATAAAAATCTTTTTTAAAAAGTATTTATTTGGACTGGAGAACTAATACAACAGGGATGGAGCTTGCCTTGGACATAGTTGACTTGGGTTCAATCCCTGGCACACTGATGTGTTCCCAAATGCAGCCAGGATTTATTCCTCAGTGTGGCTGGGTTTGGCTCATAAAAACAAAGCAAAAAGTAAGTAGTTTACCCTATCTCATATAGTCCTTGCTAATTGATATCGAATTTAGTAAGTTAAAGACAAATTTTGAGGTTAGAATTTAAGACAAACCAGGACTGGAGTGATAGCACTGCAGTAGGGGGTTTTTGCTTTGCACACGGCCAACCCAGAAAGGACCCAGAACAAACCCAGGTTTGGTCCCAGGCATCCCTTATTGTCCCCCAAGCCTGCCAGGCAGGATTTCTGAGCACAGATCAGTAGTAAACCTGAGTGCTGCCATGTGCGAACCCAAAAACAAAACAAAACAAAACAAAAAGAATTTAAGATAAACCAGCAGAGAATGTTTGTTAATCACATATGTATATTCTAGTTCTTTTTTTTTTTTTTTGGTTTTTGGGCCATACCCAGTGACGCTCAGGGGTTACTCCTGGCTATTTGCTCAGAAGTTGCTCCTGGCAGGCACGGGGGACCATAATATGTATATTCTAGAATGTCCAATACTGGTGTAGAAACAGATAAAGCATATTGTTTACTCTCCTGAGAGTTACAAGTGAATATTTATGCTAATGTTTTAAGTGATTCTGTGAAGATAACACTTCTTTCAAACAATAATGTTTCTAATCATTTACTACTGGTCTCAGGAACCCAAAGTGTACAAACTCTTCCAATTACAGATGAAATCACTTCAGTATTCATTAGTTTTGGGGAACTACGTTTGCAATTACTACTGTGACTCAGTTTAAGTGCCAGCATAGTTTTCTTTACCCAACAATTCTGCAAGCGTAGACAATATAGACAAGCATAGAAACATGGAGGAATTTGCAATGAAATTCAAGACTGTGAGAAGAATCAGAGAAACATTGGTAAAATGAGACACTGGAGGCTTAACCTAGTATAGAAGCAAGAAAGTCTGACTGAACAATGACTTGTATTTGGGGAAGTTATAAAGTGCAAAATTAAGAGAAAATTGCTAGATGACCAATTGTGTTTCTCAAAGATTAAAGTTGATAAACTTTAATAATTGAAAAAAAAACCCACATATACGGTGTTATAAAGACCTTCCCCAAAAAAACATTAATTTTTTTTGGTTTTTGGGCCACGCCCAGCGGTGCTCAGGGGTTACTCCTGGCTATCTGCTCAGAAATAGCTCCTGGCAGGCAGGGAGGACCATATGGGATGCCGGAATTCGAACCAACCACCTTAGGTCCTGGATCGGCTGCTTGCAAGGCAAACACCGCAGTGCTATCTCTCCAGCCCCAAACCAACATTTTAAAAAGGAAGAAAGCTTCCCCCAAAATAGATTTTTGTGAATTTGGTTCCCTAACAACTCAACAGATACTTCTGAAGCATAAATTTAGCACTATGTATCCTTTAAAAAATCTAAAATGCTTAACTTTCCGTGAATATGAAAACAAAATTTTTTGTTATCATCCATACAGAGAAACATTAAAAACTGTTAGAAAGCAAGTATCATCAGATTGGTTCTAAAAAGTTTAAAATCAGAACTGAACAATCCAAAAAGATAGAAAAACAGCAAAACAACAAAGGAAAGAATGCTATGGTAGTTAGGGAGAAAAGGAGAACTAGGGTTATGACCAAAATCAACAAAGAAGCTTAAAGCAAGGTGTGAAGTAATAGTCACCAAAATAATTACTGCCTATACTACAGGACTAAAAAGAGAAAATCAGAATGGCATTAAGATAATGTAACCCATCTGCAAGCGAACAGTGAGAATTGGTCACCTGTTGATCTAGGAGGATTATTTTGTAAAAGACATCACTGTACACAAGACACAACTGTATCCAAGAATTTATAGCTACATGGGGCCAGAGAGATAGCATAGAGATGGGGCGTTTGTTTTGAATCCCGGCATCCCATATGATCCCCCAAGCCTGCCAGGAGCAATTTCTGAGCTGTTATGACTAGATGTGGTTTGATATATAAACAAGTTTTAGTTTAAATATAAACTTCAAATAAAAATTTCATTATTTGAAGGGGAAAAAGAACACTGGTTTTTCTCTTTTGAATCTCTGAAAATTAGCTATCTTTTTATGGATAATAAGGAAAGTTACAGATATGCACGTTTCTTTATTAGCCTTTCATAGATATGAACTACCATTATATTAGTATTGCTGACAGTGCTGAAAGGTGTAAGGTTTGTAATACCAGTGGTTAAAGATGAAAAGGTATGAAAGTTATAATATTTTGCTCATGAAACAAAATTACAAGTTTTGAAAAGTAACTAGGAAAACTATGATCAAGTACATAGGCTGATAATTCTACTCTTAGAAAAGCAGTTCCGGCCCGGTAGATAGCATGGAGGTAAGGCGCTTGCCTTTCATGCAAAAGGTCATCAGTTCGAATCCTGGTGCCCCATATGGTCCCCCGTGCCTGCCAGGAGCAATTTCTGAGCATGGACCCAAAACCAAAAAAAAAAAAAAAAAAAAAAAAAAAAAAAAAAAGAAAAGCAGTTCCACATGTGCTTGAGATAAAGCAATTAATGCTAGTCATTAAAAAAGAAAAATTGGCTGGAGAGATAGCACAGCGGCATTTGCCTTACAAGCAGCAGGCCCAGGACCCAAGGTGGTTGGTTCGAATCCCGGTGTCCCATATGGTCCCCCGTGCCTGGCAGGAGCTATTTCTGAGCAATTAGCTGAGCACCAGCAGGTGTGGCCCCCCAAAAATAAAATAAATAAAAAAAGAAAAACTGGAAAAAAACTAAAACAATATCCAATATGAGCACTGCTGGAAATAATCCCTAAGCACCAAGCTCAGTAAGTACCTAATATTTAATATTAATAAACCTAATATTTAAAAAAATAACACAACATATTCAGAAATTAAGATGAATCTTCCATACCACATACCAACACTAACAAACTTGAATCTCAGAATGTGACTCAGTGGTAGAGTGCCTGCTTCTAGTCAAGAAAGCTCAGTAGCTCGTCTGGCACTAACTATATTAGCCAGTGCAATGTCTGGCACTGCTTCTGGGGTTACTGGCAGCAAAATTACAACCTTTCATGAGTACTGTAATCAAGTGTGAAAGAACTGTAACCACACATACAAGTACCACAGCCAAAGTGGGTGAGAAATAGGGATACTTAAAAACCAAAAGTGCAAATATATGATCTAATATATGATCCATAAGCAATACAGCAGCAGTGAACAACAACAAAAGGAAAATGTTAACTAAGTAAAGCAATATACAGGGACAAAGATATGTGATATACAAACCACACACACTGATTAATACTGAGCTAATTAAGAAAAACACTGAATACTGACATTATAATATAGTACGAGCAGTGATCCTCAAACTACGGCCCGCAGGCCACATATTGTACTTGTTCCCGTTTTGTTTCTTCACATCAAAATAAGATGTATGCAGTGTGCATAGAAATATGTTCGTAATTTTTGTTTTTACTATAGTCTGGGGGACAGTGAACTGGGTCCCTGTTTAAAAAGTTTGAGGACCCCTGATGTAAGGCAGTTGTCTTGCATGTGGCTAGCTTGGTTCAACCTCTGGCATCCCAGTGGTCTCCTGAGTGCAGAACCAAGTGGAAATACTGAGTGTCACTGGGCATAGCCCAAAAATAAGAACTAAGTATAGGCCACAAAACAAAATAGGATAAGGAGGGAAGGCTAAACAAAATTTCCAGCCCCACCAAAAGCTCAAAATATTGACAAAATTATTCTCATCCGATTTCTCCATGATCTAAATAATGGTTTTTCAAAAGAAACCATAGAGCACTACCACCACCATATAGCCACAATAGGATACTGGAATAATTCAGGGAGGGTGGTACTACTGAGGTAACTTTGTGTTTGTTCAAGTAAAGAAGACAGATTTGTTAAGGGGCATATGGTGGATGTGTGTTTGTTTGTTTGTTTGTTTGTTTCCCCCAAGGTAAATTTAGGAATGAAGATGAGGTACATATACATAATGGAATACTATGCAGTTGCAAATAAGGAGGAAACCATGCAATTTGCTGAAAAATGGTTGTAACTGCAATATACCATAGAGTGAAATAAGCCAGACGAAGAGGACACAGGATGATCTTATTTATCTGTATATGGAAGAACTGGATGATGAAATATAATGAAGGGGAATGTCCCAGAGTAGAGAAGAGAAAGACTGAGAAGGAATGAAATCAAGGAAAGAGTAGCAAAGCTATATATCCAAAGCAGACACAACTCTAAAAACATGAGATCTACACTAAAACCACAGACCTTTTAAATGTGCCTGCCAGGCAGATGTGAGTAGGAGAGCCATGGGAAAGGGAAAGTTAACACTGCTGATATAGTTGGTGTCAAAATATTGTATGCCTAAAACTTAACTATCAATAATTTGTAAATCACAGTTCTTTAATAAAAGAACGACTTTGTAAAATAAACTTTTTCATTTATATTTATATGTTTATATTATTTATAATATGTAATGAGAGTGGTAAGCCAACTTGTTTGGGAACCACTGGTATAAATGAAATAGAAGCACTCCCCAATAAATAAAGAAGTTATGCATCAAAGTAAACTTTGTTCCAGTTCTCAGTATAAGTTCTGAAAATTCTCCTTATTACCTTTATGTATCCATTTCAGATGCCTGCTTAGTTAACTCATGCATCAATTCCTAGATTTCCTCTACATGCCCACCATACTTTGTATATGTGTCTATAACGTACAAGATTATATTGTAATTACATGTTTTTATGTATGCTTTCTGTTTGAACTAAAGTCTTAAGATACTGTCACATTTGGGGGATATATATACAGGTTTTACGCTACTGCAAGTTACCAATAGCTGTCAAGTGAAGGCTAAATAAAAAAATCAAAGTATACCTCAAATATCATAAGCAGAAATAAGTATATTAGCTAGAGTTAGCTTAAGAAAGCGCAGAACCAAAGCAGTGGCACAAGCAATAAGGTGTTCGCCTTGCAAGTGCTAACCTAGGACAGACCGCCATTCGATCCCCCAGCATCCGATATGGTCCCCCAAGCTAGGAGCGATTTCTGGGCGCATGGCCAAGAGTAACCCCTGAGTGTTACTGGGTTTGCCCCGATGCCCCCAAAATAAGAAAGCCACACCAGGGAAGGAGTGATAGCACAGCGGTAGGCCATTTGCTTTGCACGCAGCTAACCCTGGGATGGAACCAGGTTCACTCCCTGGTATTCCATATGGTTCACCAAGCCTGCCAGGGGTGATTTCTTAGCACAGAGCCAGGAGTAACCTGAGCACCACCAATTGGCACCTGAAAAGGCAAAAAAGAAAAAAAAAGCTCCACCAAGGGGCCAGAGAAATAACATAGTGAACATAGTGAATAGGGTGTTTGTTTTGCACGTGGCCAACCCAGGTTCAATCCCCAGCACTCAGCATGGTCCTCTAAGCATGCCAGGAATGATTTCTGAATGCAAAGCAAAGAGTAATACCTGAGTGCTGCCAGGTATGACCCAAACAAAAGGTCCCAAGTACCTCTGGAAGCAACTCCAAAGGAAAAACCTGTGAGCAGTACATGAGCACCACCAGATGCGGCCAAAAACTTTCCATGACCCTAGTTCAAGGGAAGAAGTCATCTGTGTATGCAATTTAGTTGTCAAGATTAATGTAACACAATGCAAGATTTGTTGGATTATTTCCTTACAGACATTCTATAGTACTCCCAAATTCTTATGTAATAGTTTCAAATTATCTTTTAATGTTGAGAAATCAATTTAATGTCCCAAACAAAATGAATATTATGAAAATGTTTAAGTAGGAAACACTTAAACATTACCGTATCCTGAAATTACCTTAATACTAATATTACCAATGATTATGGCAAAAAGAATACTATCAGACATAAACCAGTAATTCTACTCAGTTTAACTAATTTACAGTTGTGCTATACAACTACAAAGTAGAAAACCAGGCTCAGAAAGTGATAAGCAAATAAGTGAGAAAGCGATCTAGAACAGCAGAAACAAATGAGCATGTATTCCAAAGCTTATAACTTGAAATATATACATGTATAATGTATAAGCCCACATGTGTATATTATCTTTATTATATTAAAGAAATTAATGTAACATGCTGAAACATATACCTGTGCTTCATATTTTAAAAATAAAATATGATATACTGTTACACAATTCTTTTACATTGTATAATTTATGATAAACATTTAACGAAAAGATAGTAATAAAATTACCTGCACTGTTACTATCATCATCCTGCTCAATGAAAACATGATCCAGAATGAAGCTCAGTAACTCAGACTGCAATGAAGAATCAGGAGTGTAAACTAATGGCTCTAACATGTCACGTCCTCCTGACATAATCTGATGACTGAAGATCATTAATATATCACAGAGAATAGTGAAAGCCTATTAAAAAAAAAAGAAAGCATACTATAAAACCAAGGTTTCTTTCACAAGCTGCCAAAAATAACTTCATATATTTAAAATGTAAAGTTTTCCACAGGACAATGACCATTGATGTTTATTTATCATTTTCTAAAAGTAACAATCATTTTAATAACTTTATATGACTAATATAAGTGAACACTAAAATGTGGAAAAAATTCGACCTCAGTTTGCTTGATTCCAAATAGCATTCTCTGCACCATGACACAATATTTTGTATAAACATTTTCAAATATTAAATATCTTTTTCATATTTGTTCAATATTGTTTTGGGGCGACAACCACAGCTTTGCCTGGGGCTTACTCCTTCCTGACTGAATTCCGGGATCAGTCCTTGAAGGGACTGGGAGATCCTAAGTAGTGCCATGGATCAAACCTGGGTTGGCTGCATGCAAGGTAAAGTTGTACTATCTCCTCAGCCCCAAAAAGGAACTATTTTAAGTATGAACCAAAAAAGTAGGAAACCAAAAAAAAAAAAGGGGGGGGTGGGCTGGAGAGATAACGTTTGCCTTGCAGTCGACCCAGGACCTAAGGTGGTTGGTTCAATTCTCGGCGTCCCATATAGTCCCCTGTGCCTGCCAGGAGCTATTTCTGAGCAGATAGCCAGGAGTAACCAGAGTTCCACCCCGTGTGGCCCAAAAACCAAAAATCAAAAAAGAAAAAACCCAAAAAGTAGGGAAGTGTCTTCTACAGCTCCTTAGAAAAGGCAACACAGGAAAGGATGGGGGCCAGGGTCAAGTGGTCTCAGGTGCATTGTTGGAGAAAAAAAAAAAGGACAGAACTAAATATCCAAGCAAAAGTCAACAACAATAGAGGCAAGAGACCCAAACTCTAACAATCTAAACTTAAAATGGGTCTGTTATATTGACAGGCTAGGGGTAAAGGAGGATGGTATATAGGATGTACTCTGGGAATATTGGTGGAAGGAGGTTGACACTGGTGGTTGGAATGAATGGCCCTTATTCATTGTATATCTGAAATGCAACCATGAAGAACTTTGTAAATCACAATGGTTTCAATAAAAATTTAAAAATATTGAGAGAACACAATGTCATTTAGAATGTCTTTTACTGGCACTTTTTAAAGCCATTTTGATGCGAGTAAGTATAGTAAATGTGAAGCAGAAATAAATGAAGCAAAGAATAGGCCTGCTTATGAGTCAATGGGCAAGACTGACAGAATCATAAACAAGACTGAAGAGATCTCACATGAAGATTAATAAAATTTGTATAGTTTTTAAAGTGAGGCAAACACTGCTAAATTAGTCATAAGGTAAAAGGAATCAGTTAATTATCTGTTGTGAAAGAGTGATAAAAATAGGCTTTTAGGGTCAAAAAGTTAACAGAAAATTACTTTTAAAGGAAGATCTCTGGTAGATTACAGGCAGATCTTAATATTAATTTTACCTTTTCAGAACCACACATTTTCTTCAGTTGTCTTATGTTTTATCCCACCTGTCATCTCCCTGCATCTCACTACCAAGAACATTTGTATCTGTCATAATGTCTGAATTTTTCTTTTATTCAAGCTGAAATTTCTAGATAAAAACTTGGAAAGCTTCTAGAACTTTCTGACTATAGTTCAAAATTATATGCTTCAAATTGGGAGATTTCAACAAAGTGATAATTATAACAGATATTTGCAAAATAACAACAAAATGTGTTGGTCGTAATCACTTATTATATCTAAATTATATGTATCCAAGAATATGATTATATAAAGTTATAGCTTATCATAATTAAGGAACTTCCTAAAAGCTGGAACTTTAAATGAAAAAAAAATCAACATTATATAACAAGGTGACTAAA
>PVKC010045665.1:0-11378 GCA_004027635.1 Crocidura indochinensis | reverse complement strand
CTTTTTTTAATTTCACTCAGCATAACATTCTCCAGAACCATCCAGATAGCAGCAAATAGTATGATTTAATTTTTATTAAAATAAAATAGTATTCCTTTATGTATATATGCCATAGTTTATCAAAGCAGTCATCTGACCCTGGGCACTTAGGTTGTTTCCATATTTTGGATCTTATGAATAGTGCAATGCAGTGGACATAGGAGTACAGATGTCTTTTCTGAATAGAGTTTTTGAGTCCTTGAAGTAGATACTAAGAATTGGATTTGTTGTGTCCTATGGATGTTTAATTCCTAGTTTTTTGAGATAAATTCACATTGTTTTTTAAAAAGGACCAGCAAACATTTCTAATCGTAGAAATATTGTCCCCCTTTTCCTCATACCCATGCCAATATTGTTTGTTTTTGTTCTTTGTGATGTATTACAGTCTCACTGGTGTGAGATGTTATCTTATCTTGATTAATATTTCCCTTATAATAAATGATGCAAAAAATTTTTTCACACTACACCTTTTGATCACCTGTATGTGCTCTTTAAGGAAGTTTTCCTGTTCATCTCTTACTACTATGGTGTTGGTTGTTTTCTTTCTTGTAAAGTTTTGTCTGTTTTTAGATACATGAAATGTCAACACTTCTGTCAGATAGGGAAATGTTTTCTTTCAGTCTATGAGGTGTATTAATATTCTGATAATTATTTCTATAGCAATTCAGAAATTTCTTAGTTTGATGTAGTTCTATTTATATTGCTTCCATTTACTAGGCCAATAACACTGAATCATGCAAGATACCTCTTGATTCAAAGTCATAAGGCTTCTATCTATACTTCACTCAGTATATAGATTCAGGGAAGATATTGAGGTCTTTAATTTATTTTTATTTAACTTTTATTCATAGAGTTAGAAAAGCTTTTTTAACATGTGTGTGACCAGTTTTCTTTCTTTCTTTCTTTCTTTCTTTCTTTCTTTCTTTCTTTCTTTCTTTCTCTCTTTCTTTCTTTCTTTCTTTCTTTCTTTCTTTCTTTCTTTCTTTCTTTCTTTCTTTCTTTCTTTCTTTCTTTCTTCTTTCTTTCTTCTTTCTTTCTTTCTTTTCTTTTCTTTTCATTTTTTTTTTTTGGTTTTTGGGTCACACCCGGAACGCTCAGGGGTTACTCCTGGCTCTATGCTCAGAAATCGCCCCTAGCAGGCACAGGGGACCATATGGGATACCGGGATTTGAACCACTGTCCTTCTGCATGGAAGGCAAACGCCTTACCTCCATGCTATCTCGCCAGCCCCATGACCAGTTTTCTTAATACCATTTGTTAAAGAAGCTTTCCTTGTTCCACTTAATAATTTTGCACATTTCTTGAAGATTAGCTTTCCATATACCTGAGAATCTGTCTCTGAACTCTCAGTTCTATGTCATTGGTCTGAGACTCTGTCCTTATTCCAGTACCACACTGTTTTTATTATTATTTGTTCATTCTTTTTATTATAATGATAATACTTATTCATATATATACTATATATATTTATTGTTTGGGTGCCACACCTGGTGGTCCTTAGGAGTTACTCTTGGCTGTGCACTCAGAAATCATTCCTGGGAGGTTTAGGAGATCATATGTTATGCCAGGAATCAAACCCTGTTGGCCAGGTGCAAAGAAAAAGCCCTACCTGCTGTGCTCTTGATCTGTCCCTACCTGTTCATTTTTAACTATTAGTACTGCATCTTTAAATGTCCTAAACCACACAATTAGTTATAAAATTTCCTCTTACACCCATTGAGATAAAAGAGAATTAATGATATTCTTTGAGAATTTATACCTGCAGGGAAAATCAAGTGGGACAGTATCGATCAGAAGTTGAGCTATGTTAAAGTTTTCAGAAAATGTCCTTTGAAAAAGAGATTGCTTGGGGATAAAAGAACTGCAAGACTTCAACTTTTCAAGTTACAAGTAATATTTTTCAAGTCAAAAGAGTTGAATACAATTGAGAAAAAACATTATTATTCTTTCTTTCTTCTTTTTGTTTAAATTTTGAGCCACATCCAGTGGTGCTCAGAGGTTACTTCTGGCTATGTGCTCAAAATCGATCCATATGGAATGGCGGGGGATCGAACCGCAGTCTGTCTTAGGTCAGCTGGTTGCAAGGCAAACATCCTACCGCTGAACCGTCTCTCTGGCTCTAAGACATTTTTATTCTTTTTTAAAAATGTTATTTATTTATTTATTTATTGGTTTTGGGGTCATACCCAGGAGCGCTCAGGGGTTAATCCTGGTTCTATGCTCAGAAATAGCTACTGGCAGGCTCTGGGGACCATATGGGATACCGGGATTCAAACCATTGACCTTCTGCATGCAAGGCCATCTCTCCGGCCCCAACATTTTTTTTCTTAATCACAAACTATTCTTCATTTCTGCAAACAACGATGATAAGTGAAACTGGAAGTGAACCAGATATTTTGCTGGTTCTGGGTTTTAACTCTAAATTCAGACATAATGTTGCATTCTAGAATTGCAAGGTGTATTGCTGAAGGTTATAAAATCACACTAGAGAACTCTTTCTTTAAATAGGAATGCAATTTCTAAAAAGAGTAGCCCAAAACAGTGTGTATGCATTATAAACATCATATACATTTTAAATGAATTTTGATTACAATTTAAAGAAATGAAGTGGCAAATATTATTTAAAAATCCATCAAAGTGTAATGTTAAGTATCTTTACCTCTTATTTTCAGCAGAATTTTTCTTATACCTAATTTGCCTTTGGTTCTGAAAAAAAGAATATGGATTGTTCCTGTAAACCTTTCTTCCTACAGTGACTATTCAGATTAATCAATAGATCACATGTTTCTATGTCTGAAATAGCATCTGTATATATATATAGTATATAGTATAGATTATTTATGATATATATTTATATATTTATTATTTAGTATATACAATATATATTTATATATATTACTTATAGACAGTATATAGTATAGATTATTTTGTTTAGAGTACTTGAATCATGAGGCAGTCTGCATACTTTTTAAATGCCATCATGTTTTATTAATGTTTCCAACACCTACAAATAACAAATTCTTAGCAGCATATTTAACGCAGTTATTTGTGAGTCAATAGGCCCTTTTTTGTATTTTTGGAGAACTAAAGGGTGGATAAAAGTGGAACTGCATGTAAAGCAATAGAATTTAATACCTTACTTGAATTTCTTTGTTATGACCTGATACCATGTCATGTCTCTTCATTTGTTCTTTTCAGCTGGATTACAAATTATTCTTAAGGTACTTAAAAATACCTTTATTACTTTTGATAACATTCAGAATGTCTGCAGATAGCAGTTAGCCAACTGCATACTTAATAATAAAGAAAACCGCTTCAGTGTTGAAACAATTTAGACTGCATTCCAATCATTATGAAAGACTGAAAATTATTTTGATTGCTTGTTAGGCTACTGATGGAAAAAAGAAAGCACTGCACAGATTCTAGTACTTATGACCTGCCAACTGCACCAATGGCTTGGAGGCATAAAGTGAGAGGAATTTAATAATTTGGTCTTATTGACTCTAAAATAACAACAACAAGAAATGCAAAAATAAGATGATATTTTAATTTCCAAACGCACCTCTAATAGTACCTGATTGTAAAGAAATTCAGTAGGATAAATCTTGTTGCCATTTAAAAGCCATTTGAAAGCAAAAAAAATTACAGGCATATTTTGATAAAGTTCTTGTTTATATGTGGCTTTTTCTTCGGCCAGACAATTTGAATCTTTCCCATGAGCAACCTTTCTCTGACCTGCTTAACTGAGGTTACAAATGAACTGTGCTCAGGGCACTGACCTGGGGCTATATAAACTAGGAAGAAGAGGAAAGAAAAGAATGCAATTTCAACATGGTGTGTGTGGAAAGGTACTTGTGAATTTAATGGGTAAATAATATTTGGAAATAATACTCTCAATGGGTCATAACAACAATTTATTTGGGAAGTAGAACAAAAAGTCAGCAGATCACCTACTATCAAATTAAAGTTTATTTTGAGTGATTCATCGCTTAAATATTTCAAAAATTGCTTTTGATACTTTCTTTACATTTGTGAAGTCTCCAGTTTTCAGATGAAAGGTCACAAAACCTGTGGTTCTCCAGTTGAATACCTTGACTGTGTTTTTTGGAAAGCCATCAAAGAAATTGCTGTCTTACTGAGTGATGTTTTTAAAGGTAATTAATGACGATAATGAATCAGTTGTATTTATAAACCAATAAGGACACATTGACTGTAAGTGTAATCTATTTATCAACTAGCTGATATGTTTGTCTTCTGGAAAGTGTTATTTTGCAATATTTTAAATATCTGATTTGTTATACATTAGTGAAGAGGAAAACAAAGGGTGTCATGTTTTGTAAGGAAGGAATTGTACTACAGTTTTTAGAATCGGTGTTATTGCTAGGACAATATTAATCAATTAATATCACTACTACTTATTCCAAAAACTGATACTAGGCTTAATATAGATGGTTCTTTTATACCTTGGAACTCCAGTAATTTGAATTAAAAAATCTATAAATCTTCATGCTTTCAAAATGGAGAGATTCTATGAAGATGCTGGTGAAGAGTTCTTAAGGTGATGTTTTGTAGTTGCTAGGGGAATTTTTGACTTTGTTAAGTAGACCAGTACTTTTTAGAATTTATTATGCATTAGAATGAATTTAAGGGCTTGTTAAAAGTAAAGTCTCCTGAGACTCAGTTCTAGAGTTTCTGATTCAGTGAGGTGCAAGGAATCAGTATGTTACATAATTTCCTAGGTCTCAGTCCTTGGACCACACAGTGAGAATCACTAGAATTTTTCCTACATAACTCTAGTAGAGTAGATGCTAAGATACTCTAGCCTCTTGGGAGACCTGGCAAAGTTAAAGAAAAAGAGTTACAGAGTTAAATGGGATGTTGAGAAAGAGACTCTCAGAGCTGGCTAACTAGACCACACAGAGAAATGGAGGTATCTGACATTTAGATACAAGTACATGATTGGAATTTTTCTCTACTTCCATAAAAGAAAGCAAAATTGGCATTTTTATGAGGGCAAACTTCAAGCATCTACTGCCAGTATGAGCAGTTCTGACAACCTACTGTTATTTTTAAATGTTTCAGACACTTTGAGATCAAATGCAAAGAAACAGAACTCATGATTTAAACAATATGAGGAAAAAGATTCCAGATAGTCTACTTGACACAGACATTCCTTTCTACTGCAGAATAATGCAGCAGCAATTATTTAGGGGAAAAATATGTGTGCATGTACATTTGCTTTATGTATAATGTAAGTATAAAAAGAACTTTCCATAATTATTTCTCAACCTAAATTATCTTTCATAATATCAATGATTGCAGTTGAAATGTCAGTTATTTTATCTCGTTACATTTCTTACCCATTAAGGAGAGATAAAAAAACAGTGCATAGAACATGTGTGTTTTATAAAAAAGCACCTTTATCCCAAAAACATGTGAATAGGTTGTCCCCACCCTCTCAAATCCCTCAATAACCAAGGATGATGGTTTTGTTGTCTAAGGTAGGGTGTACAAATGAACATTTGGGTTGCATTTTCTGGGTTCCATGAGTCCAGAAGAAGAGCTCTGATTTATAGTCAACAGTTTCAACAAGTGACCCTTGGAAGAAAGGGTCTGCTTTTTCAGCTGGCGCTGTTGTTGAAGTTCAGAGAAATAACTCATCTGTCTCTATTTCAGGCGTCTGGCAAATGGAGAACTGTTTCAGCATTCTTCATCCCACTAAACGCTTGCAGATGACTTCCCTATTCTGGAGCATCTGCTGGTTATCTCATTTCTCTCATTTTGGTTATTTTCCCTGTTGTGCTAGGAAAAAAACTTCCCTCTCAAGCTTTTATTTTGTAAGCACCTCTTGTTGCTGTCATCGTTTTGGGTGAAAGCAACAGATGTGTCTGATGTTACCCCAGGAGATAGGCCAAACCTGTGGAGGAGCTGGAAGCAGAAATGGCGATTTTTTAAAGAAAGGAAATACAAAAAGCTAAATGTGCAGTTGAATCACAATTGTAAAATATGTTCAGGAAATGATTCATGGACTCAAAGTAAATAGTCATCAATAATTTTAGGTTCTTTTTTTTTATTTGAAAGTTCTTAGACACAACATGGCACTCAAAGTCTGTATTTTCTATGTGGGATGCATATGTGTGACTTGAACATTGTTCATACCTTATTATTATGAACAAAACGACTCTTTATTCTTCCCAATGCTTTGCCTGTTGCAGTGTTTTGCTCTACTTTGCAAAATTTGAAAACTTTTGAAATACCAAGTTAAGTATCTGAGTTCTTTTTGAGGACATTTTTTCATTTCCATAAGACAGACACATTTATTTATTTATCTAACTCATTTATTCTAGATTCTTCATTTGCTTTTTAGAGCCTACAAATGGTGTTCTGCATATATTAAGGCCTATTTGACTCACAGTTAATCAGATATATGCCACACTCACACATGAATCTGAATATTAATGTATTTATTCAATAGCAAAGGGATGAGTGTCACTAAAATTGCAATCTTGAGTTGATTAATGCCCAATGAAAGTTTCTTTGATGAAAATGGCTAATTGGACAATAAGGATGTGTGTTCTTCTTGTAATCATTTTCTCCAGAAACAAAAAATGCCATTGGCTTGTGAGTACCTAATAGTCTTCGTTTTCATTTTTCAAACGATGAAAAAACAAAGTCATTTAATATTTTACATATTTTTAAAACATTATCTCTAGTTATATTTGTATAATAATTTGCTTTTAGTTTTTCAGCCACAACTGGTGACACTCAGGGGTTACTCCTGGCTATGAGCTCAGAAATTGCTCCTGGCTTGGGGGAAAATATGGGACGCCAGGTGATCAAACCTCAGTCTGTCCTAGGCTATTGTGCGCAAGGCTGGTGCCACTGCTATGGCCCCTTATTTGTATAATTTTATTTTTATTTATTGATTTTATTTATTGTCTTTTTTTTTAACCACATCTGTCTGTGCTCAGGGGCCATTTTTTTTTTTTTTTTTTTTTGGTTTTTGGGTCACACCCGGCAGCGCTCAGGGGTTACTCCTGGCTTCATGCTCAGAAATTGCTCCTGGCAGGCACGGAGGACCATATGGGGCACCGGGATTCGAACCAAAGACCTTTTGCATGAAAGGCAAACGCCTTACCTCCATGCTATCTCCCGGGCTCAGGGGCTATTTCTAGCTTTGCTCAGGACGCCTTCCTGGGATGCTTTGGGAACCATGTGGGATGCCAGTGACCGAACTCAGGTCGAGCACATGCAAGGCAAGTGCCCTACCCGCTGTTCTATAGCTCCGGCCTCAATTTTAAGTATAAAAAAATTAAAATTTTCTTTAAAGTCTCCAATAGCTATTGATTACCATCCCATTACTTGTATTTCATTTCTAATGGCAACTTCTTTTATGAAATAATGCTCTTTATTTCCATTTCATTTTTTTGTTTTGTTTTGTTTTGTTTTTGTTTTTGGGCCATACCCATGACACTCAGGGGTTACTCCTGGCTATTCGCTCAGAAGTCGCTCCTGGCAGGCACAGGGGACCTTATGGGGAACCAGGGGATCGAATCGCAGTCCGTCCTAGGTTAGCGCAGGCAAAGCAGGCACCTTACCTCCAGCGCCACCCTCCAGCCCGGCCCCCTCCATTTCATTTCTTAAACAGATGACATATTTATCTTTTCACCAGCACTGAATATACAAAACAAAGGAAACCTCTTTTCCTTGTTTCTCTTTTCTTATTTTTATATCTTCAGTGAATGCTATTGGGTAGATAAAATAATTTGTATCTTTTTAATATAATAATTAAATGTATACCTTTAAAATAATTAAGACGCTGTAAAATGAAAATTCTATAAGCAGAGTGCTTCCTTACGAATGTGAGTCTTCAAATTCTGTAATGAGAGCAAGAGGTGGAGAGTTTGGAGTGATTAGATGGTGAAAGTAGAAGACGTATGAATGAAATTCATACTCTCATCAAAGAGGTGAGAGAGACAGAGATAGAGATCCCTTGCCCATTCCACTATTCGAAAATAATTTGAGAAGTGCTGGCCAAGAAGAGCTATTTTTATTCTTATTGCACAGGTTCATTTGAACCTTTCACCACCATCTCTCTGAAATTCTTTTTCTATTGTTTAGAAACCACAGACTTGGGGATAGTTTCTTAGAGCAGCATAATTGGATTCATAATTGGCCTTATCAGAGAGGGTCAGAGTAATAATACAGTGGGCAGGGTGCTTGCCTTGCATGCAATAAACTTGGGTTTGGTGCCTGGTAGTTAATATCATATCCTGGACACTGCCAGGAGTGGGTCCTGACTGTAGATCCATAAATAACCCCTGAATATCACCAGATATGGCCCCAAAAAGAAAAAAAGAAAAGGAAAAAAGAGCCTTTTTGAGATCTCCTAGAGATTGTCTGTGGGATGCAAAGATTAATCTGAGAAATTGTTCTGCTGCTTGGACACAATAAAAGAAT
Source organism: Crocidura indochinensis (assembly GCA_004027635.1). Lineage (NCBI taxonomy): Eukaryota > Metazoa > Chordata > Mammalia > Eulipotyphla > Soricidae > Crocidura > Crocidura indochinensis. The sequence continues at coordinate 2,879 of PVKC010045665.1, read as the reverse complement.
ATAGGGTGAAGGCAAGTCACAGTGAAGCCTGTTGTCAAGGAGACAAAATCATCATGCTTTGTGTGAAAATTAGGCAAAATGGATTTTAGCAGCAGTCTTCTATCACTGAGCTACGAGCTGGGATATCATATTGACATTGTTGGGTGATTGGAGAAATAGTGACATTTTATTTATTTCTATTTCTCCTCTTACTGCTGAAAATACCATCCTGATTTTGATCTGTTTTTGTATACTGGTAACCTCTAAAAGACTACTAAGGTAAGACATACTAAAGTATCCTTGCTACACATTTTAGGGAAAAGACAAAATTTCTTTATTGCTGCCAGATTTTCCAATAGATTTCACCTAATTTAACAGATTTTTGATAAAGAAGCAAGAAATCCCAAATGGAGCAAGGAAAGCCTCTTCAACAAGTGGTGTTGTCACAACTGGCTAGCAACTTGCAAAAAATTGAACTTAGACTCCCAGCTAACATCATGTATGAAGGAAAAATCCAAATAAATTAAAGACTTTGATATCAGACCTGATACCAAAAGGTATATAGAACAACACGTTCATAAAACACTCTATGATATTGAGACTAAAGGCATCTTCAAGGAGAAATCTGCACTTTCCAAACAAGTGGAAGCAGAGATAAAAATGCTTCACATCACTAATCATCAGGGAGATGCAAATCAAAACAACTATGAGGTACCACCTTGCACCGCAGAGACTGGCACACATCACAAAGAATGAGAACAAGCAGTGTTGACGGGGATGCAGTGAGAATGGAACTCTTATCCACTGCTGGAGGGAATGCCATCTAGTCCAACCTTTATTGAAAACAATATGGAGATTCGTCCCAAACCTGGAAAATGTGCTTCCATTCGATCCAGCTATACCACTCCTAGGGATATACCCTAGGAACACAAAAATACAATACATAAATCCCTTCCTTACACCTATATTCATTGCAGTACCATTTACCATAGTAAGACTCTGGAAACAACCAAGATGCCTTTCAACAGATGAATGACTAAAGAAACTGCATAATGGAATATTATGCAGCCTTCAGGAGAGATGAAGTCATGAAATTTTCCTATACATGGATGTACATGAAATCTATTATGCTGAGTGAAATAAGTCAGAGAGAGAGAGAGAGAGAGAAAGATGCAAAATAGTCTCACTCATCTATGGGTTTTAAGAAAAAGGAAAGACATTAATGCAGGACAGGGAAAGAAAAGATATTGTTGCAATAATTTTCAGAGACAAAAGAGAGGAGGGCTGAAAGTTACAGTTCACTTTATGAAGTTCACCACAAAGAGTAATGAGTGTAGTTAGAGAAATAACTACATTGAGAACTATCCTAACAATGAGAATGAATGAGGGAAGTAGAAAGCCTGTCTAGAGTACAGCCAGGGTGGGTGGGGAGGAGGGAGACTTGGAAAATTGGGGATGGAAATGCTGCACTGGTGAAGGGGGGTGTTCTTTACATGATTGAAACCCAACCATGATCATATTTGTAATCAAGGTGTTTAAATAAAGATATTAAAAATAAAAGAAAAAAAACAAAGACAAAAAATTTAACAGAAAATAGTCCTGAGCTTCTAACTACTTCGTCATATTTATGGCTGTTGTTTTCTGAATGGTTTTAAAGACTTGACATTTTTGCAGTAAACCACTCAGATTTAGTTTAGCTAGTGAAATTTCTCACTCAGAGACCCACAGTTATCCCAGATTTCTGTGGTCATAGCTGACTAGCTGTTGGACTTTCATTGTTGGACTTTCATTGGTAATAATACTGCCTTACAAGGATGGGTTGGTTGCATGAGTGATATAAAACTATTGCAAAGTTTAGGAATCAAATCAAACTATTACCCGCTTGTCAAAAGAACATTGATACAAAATACTTACAAAATAATGTACTTTACCAATTTTTGAAAATAAAATTATGTTTATCATGATCAAGATGACTAAAACTTCTAATTAAAAATGCCTGCATATCTGCTCTAAAGAAAATAACATTAAATATTATATATTTACTATTACTATATTTGTATATGTTTGATAAATATCATTATATTGTTTTCTAACACCCTGAAACAACAAAAAACTACCAAGTAAACAGATTAAAGTCAATTTAAATGAGAGTGATAATATGGATTTTTCATAACAATTTAAATTCTAAATATATTGAATTCTGAAAAATGAGTTAAGATTTAACAATAAGAATGAGTTGACCAGAGCCATGCTTCTGCATAGAGTTACTATTTTCTGAATAAAAAAAACAAGCTTCATGTAGAACAGTAAAGGAGGATAGTGAATTGATAAATCTAACTAAACCTATTGATGAGCGAACTACTCTATTTATTTATGTGATTTTTTTCTAACTGTGATGAATCAACTTGTTAGGCATGCTAAAAATATTACATGAAGGTGTGATGCTACTGAGAAAATATTTTTACAAGGCTGTAAACTTTGGTCTCAGACTTCTCTGGTTTTGTTTTGTTTTTCTTTTTGGGGAGTCACACTCAGCTATGTTCAGGGCTTATTCCTGGTTTTGCATTTAGGGCTCACACATGCTCAGTTTGGGGTACCATATGAAGTTCTGGGACTGAGCTGTATGCAAGGCAAACACACTGCCTGCTATATTACTATTTTGGTCTTCAAACTTTTTTGAATAGCTCATTATTGAGAATTTCAATAGACTGCATTTTGATCCTGAGGCTCTATTTATGTTAGAGCTCCCTTTGCTTGGCTTTTTATGTTAAACCTTTCTGGTTGGTGATCTGCTGAAGAATTATCTCCTTTCAGATCTGTATTCACGTTATAGCTGTGTGGCATTGTAAATATAAATGTTCACAAATACATGAAGTTGAGCTTCTTTAAAACTTTTAATT
>PVKC010045664.1:0-11381 GCA_004027635.1 Crocidura indochinensis | reverse complement strand
TATATGATGCATATCGCCCAAGCATGTGCCACCTCTCACTGTGAGAGCCTCTGTCTATGATTGTGAGTCAGGAAGCAGCAGTGTGGGAAGCATCTCACTTCCCCTGCACAGCGACCCATGCTGCTTCTCACACTTGAGTGCAGTCAAAGTGCAGACTTGGGCTCAAGGGCTGGATCTGAGACAAGACCCTGCATGTTCATCTCTACCCACGTTGACTCAGATACTTAGTGTGTGGTACACATGCAGTGTTAGGTGGCAGAATTTTGTTCTCAGCATGGCAGAAGTCACTCAGCCAAGGGGTCTCTGTCAGCTTCTCTGCTATCCTAACACAAATCTGCATGCAGATGCTTGAATGTTCAAGCATTTGACTGGGAGCTCAGCACCAGGCATAAATGTGTCTGCCAGACACAACCTAGTACTCTTCATATTTCATATAACATGTACAATTGCTTGTTTATTTATACTGGGACACAATATGTTGTTAGTGGGTATGCTGTTGGGCCCTGTGCATTATAATTAGAGGCTCTCAGATGGAAGCACCATGTGGTGCTCACGGGGTCTAGAACAGTCCCTGTGATCCTTCAGCAGCTAGACCAATGGTTCCATATAGGACTCAAGTATGTGGTGCTATTTGGGCCCTGGTGTGCCATGCTCAGGGAACTTTTTTTTTTTTTGGTTTTTGGGTCACACCCGGCAGTGCTCAGGGGTTACTCCTGGCTCCATGCTCAGAAATTGCTCCTGGCAGGCACGGGGGACCATATGGGGCATCGGGATTCGAACTGATGACCTTTTGCATGAAAAGCAAACGCCTTACCTCCATGCTATCTCCTGGGCCCCATGCTCAGGGAACTTTAAGGTCCTAGAATTCAAACCAAGGTTATCCTTGAGCAAGACAAGTACCATAATTCCTGTACTCTCTCTCCAGGCCTGGTATGTTTTTATTTATCAATTAACTTTGACCCTAGGAAGTAGCTAAGTTTAAAAGGTTAAATCAAAGTCTCAAAGAATTCTTAATTCTTGATTCAATCATGATCTTAGAAATATATACATTAGTTTCCTCCAAATATACTCTCCTCACTCCTCCCCTCTTTTCATTCCCCCTCCTCCCCTTCCCTTTTTTCCTTTCTTTCCATCTCCCTCTCTCCCCTTTCTTCCCTCTGATTCCATCCTCTTCTCTCTCATTTTCTCTGTTCCCTTTCCCTTCTCTCTCCCCTCCATAAAAAAAAAGAAAAAAAAAAGAAAAATATACATTGGAGTTAGAGAGATAGTACGCAATAGTCCAGCACCCCATATGATTTTTCTAGGAGTGACCCCTGAGTACAGAACCAGGAATAAGTTCTGAGCCCTATTGTTATAGCCTTCAAACTAATATTTATAGGAACTTGATCCCTGTTTTAAAAATGGGAAAATAATGATACAAAACCTGTCCCCAGGGAATAATAACATAAAGTCACATTGTCACAAGTGGGTGGTTGAGCCCCTAAGAGGGAGTTGCTGGACCACTGTAAAGTCATGACCTCAGGTTGAGTTGGGGCCATTTACATCTATTCACATAAAGACAGATCTCAGGACAAGGCATAGCCTTGTGGCTCCTAAGCACTACCAAGTGTCTTGGTCCTTACCAGGAATCCTTTCATAGTAACATGTCCTAGAACCTTCATATTGGACTGCCAGACCTACAATTAAAAGTCATGTACCAGTGGTGCTAAGTAGCTCATTGTCTTTTGGCTTAAATAAAAATAGACCATTCATGTGGCCTTAGAAAAGTATAGTCAGTGCCATGTATCAGGAGAATTCTTCAAGCTCAAGGTTATGTACCACGCCACCTCACAGACATTTGGTCTTCCACCTTGGTCATAATGCCCACCAGGCTCAGTGTGCAGGATGGAGTAAAAGGACAGAAAATGAGTGCAGAAAAACTGAAAAGGACTATTCTAGGTGAGTGGGAGTGACTCTGTATTCTGTATTTTTGACCTTTTTAGGAAAGAGCCAAAGCTGAGCATAGAGACAAACTGGGAGAAAGAGATGACACCATTCCACCGGAATACAGACACCTTTTAGATAATAATGATGAGGTAAGTGGAGATGAAATATCTTCTGAACTTCTGCCATCAAGCTTTCCAAACTTAAACCATGAGCTCAAACCAGAAGGTACCCATGCGAGCCATGGAATTAACTCTTCCCTTAGTGTCCCCAAGGAACAGGGTCAGAAATGCCCTGCCGGCCATGTGGCCTCAGGTACATTTGTGGAAACAAAAAAAAGGACAACTAAATATCCAAGCTAATAGAATCAAGAGACCCAAGCTATAACAATCAAAACTTAAAACGGGGCTGTTATACTGGCAGGCCATGGGGAAAGGGGTGATGGTAAGAATAACTCTGGGAACATTGGTGGAAGGAAGTTGACATTGGTGGTGGGAATAGCCCTAATTCATTAATTGTCTGAAATCCAACTATGAAAGACTTTGTAAAATAATGATTTCAAAAATATAAAATAGAAATGCTCTGCTAATAGGTGCCAGAATTGTTTAGTGTTTGTTCTGTTGGGCTGGTGACTTATCTGTAGGTAAATAATGCCCAGCCATTGCCTGATGATTCACAGTGATCCCAGAACAGGCATATAGATTAATTCTCTATAGAGAAAGAAGCAGGCTGGCAATAAACACTAATATGAAAGTCTACATTTTAGGAGAGCAGAAAAGGAATCAGTATTGAAATAGTCAACAGGGCAAGTGAATATGGCATCCCTTAAGCTTTATGGTCCCACTTAAAGTTTTTTTCCCTCCCCCTACACCCCATCAGCATGGCTGAGAACAGAGACAGGCAGAAAACTGAATCCCCAGATACAGGCCCTATTAATGCCTAAATATGTCCATCAAGGGGTCTCTGAAAGCAGCTTTTCTCAGGTCAAGTCCCTTAAATAGAAAGTGACCTTCCCAGATTATATAGAAATAAAACAAGCACTAATCCTAAAAACACCTTTAGTGAATAGGGGCTAGAGAGCCGTGTTACTCTTTTTGTAGCATATTTGGTACATTCACAACACGCCAATGGCAGAAAGCCCCTAACAGCCTTTCTGGACCAGACCCTTTTATGCATTTTCCTCAAAGCTTTTGATATAATTGTAGGCCAGATATCAATCAAATCAGATAGAGAAATGATAGAGACCAAGATTATTATGTTATTGCCAATCTATATCCCATCTCATTCAAGTGGGGCAATTGGGTAGTCAGTTCTGTGCATACCAACTATACCCGGTGAGCTTCCCTGGAGATCTGCATTTCACAAGCCATCTACCTTGCTTTTCAGAAAAAAACAGGGAAACCTCCAAAGAAGTCTCCAGCACCAAAGGTAAACTCAACAACTGTATATCTCTAGAAAAATGTGCTCACTAAGCATGCTTCATCTGAAACATGTAGCTGCACGGAGAGTGCTTCACACCATATGCACCTAGTTCTGTGCCCATACATATGTGCCTGTGTGACTTTGTTTCTCTCCTGGGATCAGATTTTTGGGGTCAGCTCCAAGGAGAATGAGCAGCAGAAGGAAAGGGGCTGGTCTGATAGTAAAGTGAGAGGGCATTTGCCTTGCATGTAGCTAATCCCTGCCACCCTTTATAGTCTCTCAAACTCACTAGGAGAAATTCTTGAGTGCAAGCCAATAGTGACCTTTGACGGCTGGGTATGACCCAAAACAACAAACTACAAACAAGAATAGAAGGAAATAGTATTGTGACATGTCATTCTTATCTCCTTCACATCTCTTTATTTCATTAGAGAATGTTGTAAGGATTTGGGGGTTTGGTTTGGTTTAGTTTTGTAGAAGGTGTCACCTGTAATGTTCAGAGGCCTACTCCTGGTTCTGTGCTTGGATGGAGTTGGGAACACTCCTGGCAGTGCTCAGGAAACCAAGGATCAGACCAGTGTGAGCAACAGGTACAGACTTGCCTAATCCTCAACCCTAAACCACAGCAGGTGCCTAAATCTAGAGGACTATCGTCTCAAGGGTTGTGCCTTTTTTTTCCTTTTTCTTAATAAAAAATTATTTTTAAGCAATGTCCTATTGTGCCTCTTCACCAATGGTGCTTTTTATTCATTATCTCAGAAACCTACCAGTGATCAAGATGCCATAGACACCCTCTCGGGAGACTTTGACAGCTGCCCCACCACTGCAGAGACCTCAGAGAACGTAGCTAAGGTATTTGCACTGTCCCACATAAGCTTTCTATAAGCATTGTGTGCACACACACACACACACACACACATACACACATGCACACATATTCTGCGTCATAAAAGGAATTTGGTGCTGCCATAGAGAACTTGCAGGCAGTGCAAGAAAAAAGCTTCTTATTTCACATCTCCTTCAAACTCTGCTTGGTATATTTCTGGTCCTGTTCTATGCATCACTTATGTTATCTTGTTCAGAGTGCATGTAAGACCCAGCTTTCTTTTCATGTTGCTTCACAGCCTCCACAGCCTGAATTTTTTGGCTATCCTACTGTAGTGTGGAACCATGCAGTGTGGGGTTCATTTGAGATAAAAGCACAAGACTGAGCCCGGTGTTCCCAGTCCCATGTCCTCTGCTGACTCCTCTCAGCCCACCATGCTCAGCAATGCATCAGATCTCCTCAGAGTAGATACTGATATCCTAGTTTCCCAGGGCAGAGCTGGCAGCTGGTGGCCTATCCTTACCTACCCCATCTCCAAGCTGTTGTCCCACTCCATATCCACAGCTACCAAGCTGGGCACAGTGATTAGGCCTGCCTCTGTGCTGGAGACACAGCAGTGGCCTGAAAGGTTGAAAGTGAATCCAGAGAATGCCCATTCGACTGGCTACTGACCCATAAACTGATGCCTTCCTTGAATTAATAGAAGGAGAGAGCAAGTGAGAGCCTCTGCCCTCTCACGCCAGATACTGCTATTGTTTTTTGCTCTGAATACTCCTTTAACCCTGTCACTGAAAGGTCATTCTTCAACCATACCTGTTGTACAGGTAGGCAGTATATTTAAATGTGGCCTGTCCTGCTCTTTACGGTTTCTTCCTCAGCTGTAGTACTGAGAAAAGAAAAGGACCTGCTGTTCTTGCTCTGTGGGCACATAATGCCAGCCTCCTGGCCTGTAGAGGTAGCTGTTGCAAAGCAATCAAATCTGGTGCCAGGCACTGTAGGTCTTCGGCAACACTGAACCACTGTGTATGGACCTAAAGACCCCACACCTTGGAGTTGGAGAAACGCAAACATGAGCTATGCAGCTATTGGTTGAGTATCATGGGCAACCCTCATCATCTCCCCAAGTCCTTCCTGGGAGGTTCCCATGCCTTCAAAAATGCCGATCCTGCTAGAAACAAGTTTTGATGGATTCACTGAGGATCTGTGGGGCAAAGCATCCATCAGAGCCTTGCTTTCCTTTTCGTTTTCATCCTTTCTGCCTCCTACCTTCTGTGCTTCTGAGTATATGCTACATTGTGGTTATCGCATAATGGAAGCACAGTGCTGCATTATTAAATTACATTGGAAGTCTCTTGGCTACTAAAAAGAACAATCTGCATTGGTTTGATCGCAACCCAGCATGATTTGCTAGCTAAACTGATGTGAGCGCTATCCCATGACATGTCTTTGCTTTAGGACAAAGACAAGAAGGCTGGCACCCACTCCAAATCCTCCAAGCATGGGGCTAAAGCAAAGAATTCATCCAAGGTAAGCAGAATAATGCACTACAAACCAATTGCATGGAGCCTCTTTATTGTCCTTTTGTCATAGAGGATAATACCCTGTCTATCCTCGGGGGCATGTCTTGCTACAGAAATGGAAGTTTTAAACACTTTAAGTTCAATTTTAATGAACCTTTTTAACAGTCTGTGCTTCCTACACTCCACATTCCCATGGATTAAAAACCCTGAGCAAAGTCCCCACTGCTCTGGAGAAAGTCATAGTGTGGAAGAACATGCTCCACTATCAGCTGGTCCACTTTCAAAAGTCAAAGGGAATCAACAAAATGAAAAGAAGGAAACCAAACAGCTATGGGGGCTAGGATGTAACTCCCATCTGTATTTCTGTAACTGGTTGCAGAGAGCCCAAAGGACAGGCATGTGGCAGCCGTGCCCAGCGTGTTCCAAAGTAGCAGTACAGGTTGGTGCTAGAACCATGCAGAGTCCAGAGCAGCCCAGGGAATAATTAGAGATACTTTATGTTCCTTCCCACTAAAGAAGACAGAAGGCCCCATAATTGGAGGTGACTCATTTGGCCATGAAGAGAAAGCAGAGATCTAAGAACGTACATACTTTAGCCAGCACCGCTGCAGTGGAAAAATGTCACAGGGCACGCCAAACTTGGAGCTAGAGAATCCTATTTGACTGGTAGCAAGAGGAATTCACTGCTCACCAGTTTGCATAAGATCCAAGCTCTGAGAAGACTTTGGAGCAAAGTGTAACCTGGACTCCAGGGGAGTAGGGACAGACTACACTCCTGATCTCCACCCCGTCTTGAGCATCCACAACCACCAACCCATGGTGAAAATGGCAAATCCATTTCCTTCTCTTCAGGCAAGGCCAAGAGAAATCAGAAATAAACCCACAGCACCACCTGCTGGCAAAAGATAAGGCAACACCATCTTACTCGAAAGTTCCCAGGTAGAAATCTACACAAAATTAATATTACAGCAAAATGGAAATACAAGTAGAGAATACTATATCCTCAGAAATGAGAATTAAAATCTTATAATTTGGGCACCTAGTGAACAGATAGCTTAAAATGACTCTAAGACCAAAGCTATAGAACAATGGGTATGCAGTCAAACAGATTCTGTCCTGGGATACCCAAGCCCACCAGAAGTGATCCCTGAGCCAGGAGTAAATACTGACCATCGCCAGGTGTGGCCAAAAAAGTAAAAATAAGACAACTAAAAGGGCCAGATGAAACTAGTGTGGATGTTTATATGCCTTAAAAATGAAATAATCTGGGGCCCGGGAGATAGCATGGAGGTATGGCGTTTACCTTTCATGCAAAAGGTCATCGGTTCGAATCCCGGTGCCCCATATGGTCCCCCATCCCTGCCAGGAGCAATTTCTGAGCGTGGAGCCAGGAGTAACCCCTAAGCACTGCCGGGTATGACCCAAAAAACAAAAAAAAAGCCCATTGTGAATAAAAAATTAAAATGATAACCAAATGCACACACACACACACACACACACACTCACACACACACACACAAAACCCAGGACTAAGTTAATTTCTCTAGACTAGTGAGATCTAATCAGTCTTTCCTAAACTCTTCAAAAACTGAAAAGGGAGGGAACACTTCTAAACACATATTGAGGCCAGCATTGGTCTGACTCCGAAACTAGACGATATCACAGATAAGAAATACTACTAACCAACTATCTACAAACCAATGACTATAGATGCAAACTTTCCCAATGATATTTCAGCAAATTTAGTTCAACAACATATTAAGAGATTACTTGATAAAATCAAAAAATTAATAAATGGGATTACATCAAATTAGCTTCTGCCTAATGAAAGAAATAAAACCAAAAAATGAAAAGACAACCTATTGACTGGGGAAGATGTGTGCAACTCACACATCTGATCAGATTAATATCATATATATATATATATACACACATATATACACAATATATATGAAGAGTTCATATCAGTTCAATAACAAAACACCCAGTTACAAAAGGGCAGAAGATCAGTTGAGTTAACAGTTGATTATTATTAGTTTTATTTAGACATGTACAGCCAATAACAGAGTTTCAGGCATTGAATGTTCCAACATCAAATCCACAACCAATGTCAGTGACCTTCTACCAATGGCTTATATTTCTCAGTCTCTGCACCCCATGAAGAGACACTTTTCTGAAGAATACATACTAATGGCCAACAAGCATTTTAGGAAAATGCAGAGTAAAATCATAAGCACTCACACTAGAAGAATTATCATACCAAACAAGAGAGAAACATCAGCATGACCCCTACACTGTTAATGGAACTAGAGAGTGTGCCAACTATAGAAACTTTGTGGAGATTCCTCACAAAATTAGAAAACATCATGTGACCCAACAATTCCATTTCTTGATATCCTACAGCTATCATAGAAGACTATGAAAATTCTTCACTGGAAAGGATAAATGTAAATCTATGTTCGTTATAGCATTTTATGCACAGTATCCAAGAAATAGAAGCAGGTAACTCACAGATGTGACTACATAAAAATGTGTGTGCTTATATATATATATATATACACATATACATATACATATATATATACATATACATATACATATACATATACATGCCTAGTGCACCTATGACTTCTCCTTACTACTGAAAAAGATGAAATTTCATTATTTGCATCATTGTGGTAGACCTTGAAGTAATTAGGATATGTGAAATAAGTCATAGAAAAGCAAATACATCCTGATCATACTTCTTTGTGTAGAATCAAGAAACAAAACACATGCACAAAGGAAAATGGGATCGACGAACAGCATTGGTTTATGACAATCAAACTCGGGGTTCCAAAGAGGGAGGAATAAGTAGTGTAGGATCGAGTCATTTGGATTTGGATGGAGGATTAATAGGGCATTTGTGTATATAATACACAAATAGGTGTAATGTGAAATCTGATATTTGAAATTCATGCCATGTTGTAAACCAAGGTTGCTTCTGTCTTAAAAACCATGGGTAAGGGCCCGGGAGATAGCATGGAGGTAAGGCGTTTGCCTTTCATGCAAAAGGTCATCGGTTCGAATCCCGGTGCCCCATATAGTCCCCCGTGCCTGCCAGGAGCAATTTCTGAGCATGGAGCCAGGAGCAACCCCTGAGCACTGCCGGGTGACCCAAAAACCAAAAAAAAAAAAAAAAAAAAAAAAAAAAAAAAAAAAAAAAAAAAAAAAAAAAAAAAAAAAAAAAAAAAAAAAAAAAAAAACCATGGGTAAGGATGTGGAGAAAAGATATTTGAGTTCTGCTAGTGGGGATGTAAATTGGTCTGGCTACTATAGAAAAGTGTAAACAGGCTAATCAAAAAAATAAAAATTAAAAAATCTGCCACAAGATTCAGAGATTTCACTTTGGGGTGTTTATCTAAAGAAAATGAAAACTTAGTAAGACATATATGCACATGTTCATTGCAACATTTTTATAATACCCAAGATAACAACCTGTGCCCATTAGTGGATGAACAGATAGATAAAATTGATGTGTGTGTATACATGATGGAGTATACTTCCATGAAATGGAAGCCTCACCATTTGCAACAGCATTCATAAGGACATAGTAAAACAAGACAGAAAGAAATTTATGGTCACATTTACCTATGAAATCTAAAATGAAACAAAATGAGCTCCTTGGTTGCAAGGAGCAGGAGGCCTTGTAAAATGGGAATGAGGGTAATGAAAGTCAAAGGAACAATCTCCACTTACAAAAGCTGCCTTACTGAGTCACTAAGAGTAGATCTAAAATGTTATCATTATAAAATGTTATAGAAATAGATGGCAACTAAAATCACTGAAAAACTAGTAGTCAAATCACTGTTGTATACCCGAACTTAAAATAGTAGTTACATGCTGATAGCACCACCTAAAAACTTTATGATTGAGGCCAGACTGATAGTATAGCAGTAGAAGGATATCTGCCTAGCAAATGTTTGCCAACCTGGGTTTGATCCCTGGTTTCCTATCTAGTACTTCATGCACAGCCAGGAATGACTCTTGAGTGCAGAGTCAGAAGTTACCCCTGAGAATTGCTGGGTGTGGTGCAAAATCAAAAGAAAAAAAAAAGAAAAAGAAAATCAAAATTGATCATTTATTTTTGTCATTATAGCCTAATTATACTATATATTAGCTTTTGATTATACAAAGTACATAAAAAAAACTCTGGCATTAAAAAAAATAACTAAATAGGTAACATGTATGCTGAAATACTGAGATTAACTGGCTTAGACGGTCTCTTGAGTGCTAGAGAAGAAAGGATTACTGCAGCTGGACAAATAGTGCCATGCCAGTTGCCCTTCAGTTTTCCTAAATATTTATTTTATCTTTTGGGAGGTGCACCTGCCAATATTCAGGGATTATTCCTGGCTCTGCACTCAGAAATTACTCCCATTGGTGCTCAGAGGTCCATACAGGATGGTGGGGATGATACCTGGATTCAGCTGTGTGCAAGGCAAATGCCCTACCTGCTGTACTATATATAGCACTTGTCCCTAGATTTCTTAAAGGTTAGGCTAAGGTATGTACAATCACCTAATATTATTTCCAGGTGATAACCTTAAAGAGGAATAAAGAATTCAGTATTTTACCTAGGTCTCTAGAAGGGACTGGGATTATATCCTAATATTTACTGGCACCTTTCCCTGGGATTCTGAAAAGTCTGTTTCCTTATAAACCTCTTCTGGTTGGTTAGTCATTGATTTTGGGGGGGGGGGCGGGGGGGAACCACATCCAGCATTGATCAAGGCTTTCTTCTGTTTCTGGGTTCAATATCACTCCTCCCAGGGCTCAAAGTGGATAAGGAGCTGGATATTGAACTGGAGTCAGCCGTGTGTAATGTTTCTGTGTTCCCAAGTTAGTCAGTTTCTTGTTTCAATGCAGATGACAAAAATCTTATTGATGGTTATGCTTTTCCACCATTTTAGACGAAGGAAGAAACTCCCAAGCCAAAAGCTGATGACAAAAATGCAAGTTAAAGTTCACTCGTAGGTAAGTTGACTACTTGTTTTCATTTACACTCACTTCATGCTTTAGACTACTGACATGAAATGCATAGAGCAGTTTCCTGACAAACCCTAACTAGGGTCATCATGCTGCTGGAATTCTTAGAAGCAGCCACCACATGAATGAGAGTTCCTTCATGTGGCAGAGTTGGCTCTTAGAAAATGGCCATTAAGGTCCAGCACTGTTGACTTTGACATATAAGTGTTCCTAGTGGCCCAGAAAAATTAACATTAAAAAAAAAGGATAAGAAGAAAAGAAATAATAGGAAGCATGTATGCTGAGATTTTTTTTCCCTGAAAGTGGAAAATCTGGAGCCAGAGAGATAACACAGTGGTAGGGCATTTGCCTTGCACGAGGCCAATCAGGAGGGACCCGGTTCGATTCCCAGCATCCCATATGGTCCCCCAGCCTGCCAGGGGCGATTTCTGAGTGCAGAGCCAAGAGGACCCCTGAACTCCACCGGTGTGGTCCAGAAATCAATCAGTCGATCAATGAATCAATCAATAAATAAAGTTTAAAAACAAAAAAGAAAGTGAAAAATCCATGACATTGAAAGTGCCCAAGATACCAAGTCACATTGAGGAAACTGAGGCAGGAAAGGAACCCTTAGGGCTGGGTAGAAGTGATAGTCTATAGAAACAGGGACAAAGGAAAAGACT
>PVKC010045663.1:0-11374 GCA_004027635.1 Crocidura indochinensis | reverse complement strand
TAGAAAAGCTTTAATAATGGGGTACAGGACAGGGACCTCAGGCATATCAGTGGCGTAGAGGTGTTGTGTATCTCTATATTTAGGCCACACACTGAAAGCATAAAATCCAAACTGTAGCAACCAAACAAAATGTGTCTGTCTAGGAGACAAGTTAGGGAGTGAGCTAGCTGGGAACCTGAGAACACCGATGAAGTTGAGTGAACACTGATGGTGGGATTGGTAATGAGCCATTGCGTACCTGAAACAACTATGGATAACTTTGTAAGTCACAATGCCCAATGATAAAAAAAATCACATTTATTTTAGTATTCCAAAAATAAGTGCAGTGCCATGAAACCATGGGGATGGAAATTATTGGCATGGAAAAGAATGTTTAATTATTATTATGTAAAATTCTAGACTCTTCTGGAATATATGAAGGAAATTTTGAAGTCTTTATGATTTGCAAATATCCAGACATAGTCCTGTAACACTGTTTCCTTCACCAGGTTGCTCATCATCAGTCAGGACATCTTAGTACCACAAACATTTCTGAGATGAAACCTCTGCCAGACACTGTTTGAGGCACCAGGATACTAAATGAACCCAAGAGACCTCCTTGCTTTTGTGAATCTTATGTTTTAGCACTTGTAGGATTTGATTTAGATTTCTTGTGAAATCTATAGAATATAGTTCATTTGATACCCAGAAAAAATGCATTTTCCCATAATGGAAAAAGATGAAATTCAACTGTCTATTCGAGTTTAAGGGACAAAAAAAACTGTTCAGATTAGTGAGGAATTAAAAAATGAGCTTAGCTAAAATGTAATAGGAAAAATAAGATGATCACAAAAAGAAAAACAAAGTAAATCTTAGAACAATGGACATTAATTAGATTTTATGAGAGGTTTTAATAGCTTAACTAATATGAGTTGTGTTTATTTGTTTGATTTGAAGCCACACCTGGCAGTGCTCAAGGTTTACTTTTGACTTCACCAGGAATTACTTCTGGCTGTGGTTGGAAGACCATATGAAATACTAGGGAATCTGGATTAGCAATGTGCAAGGCAAATATTCTACCCACTGTACTATCATTTAGGACCATGATTAATAAGTTTTTTTTTCCTATAGGACCATAGGACCATCTGTAATGTAGATAAGGAAGCTTGGACTTAGATGTGGTAAGATTTTCGTACCTGCGAATCAGACATGAAGGAATGTCGTTGAAATATCATAATATCTGGGGCAAATGTAGAGGCATTTCTAAAATAATAAAACAACCAGAAGTGGAGATTTATAGCTTGAGAAACTTTACTTTCTGTTTGGACTTTTTGTCTTTGGAACACAGAAAGAGCAAATTGTTAAAATAATTCAGATTCTTAAAAAAAAAAAAACCAGTGCAAATTAGTACCAGAACTAAACACGATTATTAACAGAAATCTTTTGTAATTCAGTTAACTACATGAAAATTATCCAATAATTTGTAGGATTCAGAGGGGGTAATGTGTGGTTCCTTTTCTGATTCTCACTGAAGTAAGGGAAAAGACGTTAGTCAAGTTGGATGGGATTAGAATAAGGCTGGAAGATTTAATTCAGTCTCAGAAAAATGTTGATTTTATAACTGCAGCAGTAACATTGTCATTCATGTATGAAGATAAAACTAAGAAACTGATATTAGGAGAGAGGGAGAGAGTTTCCTACAATTACCCCCATCAAAGTTTAGACTGCCATGGTCTAGGATGCCATGCATGATTGTATGGTCTGGTCTCCATCTTCAAAAAACTTCAAAGGACATATATAAGAAAGACATCTGAGGTAGGATAGAGTTAAGCTACTAAAAAATCTAGCTATCATGCCCACAAACAAACCTGGAACCTTGATAGTAGATTAATATTTAAGCAACCAGACTAGACATTTCTCCAAAGTAGAAGAAACATATAGTTTACTGAAAATAACTCTTCAAAAGTCAATTTGTCAAAACTGATGAATGAACAAAGTTTTTTTATCAAACTTCCAATTTTATATAGACTTCTCTCTAAGGATTTAGGCATCCAAATTAGCTTGATGCTCATTTCATGTATATTTTACAATTCAGGTGCTTCTTATATAAAATGCTTAATACTTTCCCATGTTCAATTTTCACATGTTTTGTGTGTGTGTGTGTGAGTTTGGGATCAATCCCCAAGCCCCCCCCCCCATCTGTTCTCAAATAGTTACTATAACTGTGTCCTTAGAAAATGGAACTTGGCATTTTCCCAGGGATTATATTGTGGTGGATTTGTCATGAGGTGAAATGTCTGTAAATACAATTTGTTTCAGATACTTAAAATAGACCAGTTCAGAAGCATCCTTTAAAACTTCTATCTTTTTTTTTTAAATATGGAACACTTTTAAATGTTAGAAATCTTGTGTTTCTGAAGTAACATTTAAAAACCTTTTAAATTAACTTTCCTCTCAGTATTGATGATATAAATACTAGAAAAATAATGATTAAGTATTAAAAAATAGTTTAACCTTTTAGTTATCTTCAAGGAAGAGTTCAAAACTTAAAATTCAACACCCAGATACTTACATACAACTTTTTAATTCTCGAATGTTTCTTTTTAAGTTGTAGACATAAGAATTTGGTGTGATAAAGTAGTTAGTAAGACCAGTAAGAAGCAAAAGTAGAAATGAGCGGAACTTTACTATGAATAGTGCTAAATTTCATATCCTCTAACTTAATACACATTTTCCCTTGCTGGGAAATCCCAGACAGTGGATGTTATCAGGTTCACTTTAGAAGAAAAGATTTATTGACAAGGGAACAATGAAAAATTTTATAAGTTGGGAGGCTATTCTGGCCAGTATAGTTTGTCTTGATTTAAGATTTTTAAAATAACAAAACTTATGACAATTAGGATAATTCCATACCCTTTTGTAGATTTTATCCTATATGATAAGATTCTCTTTTACTTGTTGCTTTTTGCTCTGAATTTTGAGTTTCTGGGGCTAATCTAATTAATCTGATAGTATTTTGGGGATTTGAACTTGTGAGCCTCAATACTTACTATGGGCTTTAAGCCACTTGCTGCTGCTTCAGTTTAATATTTATCCAGAACTTTTGCTCTTTAAATTGTTCATGTGCTATAGGAAATAATAAAAGGAGGTCAAACAAGAAGACCATCAAGAAGAAATCACTTCAATCTCATGCCTCATAAAGCAGTGAGTCAGGATATAATAAAGATAATAGAAATAAAATACTTTGTTAATTCTAAGAAAGTATATCCTTGGAATTTTCAGTATCCAAACTGATACTGAAAGAAAAATATTTGATAGAGAAAGGTAGAGAAAAGACACTTGCTGACCAAATAGGGGTAACAGTGCTGTTAATGTTTTCTCTATAAATGTCCCTTATTGATATGAACCAACTATTATGATGTTTGGCCATTTTTGTATCTGTATTGTGTTGGAGTCTAGTAGAACAGGTTTCATAACTGAAAAAAAAATAGAGAAACAAATAGAGAGGAAAACAGAAAAAAAGGGCATGATAGAAGGAACTGCTGGAGCAAGACAAACCTATAACACCAATGAGTAAACAGTATTTAGAGGAGAAGTGAGAAACTCTAGTGAAGGAAGTATCACTTGTGGGTATTTATACTGGGAAAGATTTTGTGCTGTTTTGCAGGAATGTTTTGTATAAATGGAATATTTTAAGACATAAAATATAAGTATATAGTTTGGTAGTGACCACTGGAATAATTCAGAGAGGTAGAAATTAAAAATGAGTCTAGATTTCAATCAATGATTATTGAAGAGTAGAACCCAAACAGCACTTGGAACTTGTTCCAAGTACTGGCCAGATGTCTAAAGGCTACAGTGAGAGAGGAGGTATGAGATAACACACAAAGTCATTCAAGGTTCCTTCTGAAATAGTTTTTGAGACTTCTGTCATTATATTTCCAATTTCATCTGTACAGCTTTTATAAAATTAAGTACAACTCAACAACCATTTTTGGAAAAATCTCAGTATCCCCATTTTAAATTTCTACTGATCAATTTTCACTCTTTCTATCCTTCTCTTTAATTTCACACTCATTTAGGTATTATTCCCTATTTAATAAAGTACTATTATATAGAGAAGAAGAAAGCATTTATTGCAAGAGGACACGAAAAAGTTTGTAAGTTAGGAGGCTAGTCTGGCCAGTATAGTCTGTCTTAAGGTTTTTAAAATAACAAAAATTATGACACTTATGATGATTCCATACCTTTTTGTAGATTTTATTCCATATTATAAGTTTCTGTTTTAGTTGTTGCCATTTTCTCTGTATTTTTTTTCTGGGAGCTAATCTGATTAATATGATATATAATGAATTAATTATAATTAATTTTATAATTAATATAATATTATTAATTTGATATGATAATTAATGGCTCGAT
Organism: Crocidura indochinensis; assembly: GCA_004027635.1. Classification (NCBI taxonomy): domain Eukaryota; kingdom Metazoa; phylum Chordata; class Mammalia; order Eulipotyphla; family Soricidae; genus Crocidura; species Crocidura indochinensis. The sequence goes on along the minus strand of PVKC010045663.1, from coordinate 6,976 downwards.
TAGCTATACAATACATGTTAAATGAATGGAGAAATGATCAGTATAAGTACTTAATTGCTAACAATTACATTCTCAATATATCCAAAGGAGAATGTGTCATTTAAAAGAACTGGCTGTTTAGAACAAGCAGATCTCTCCCTCTCTCTCACACACACGTAGCAATATTAGGGTAGCAAGAAGACATCAGATATTTCATATTTTGGATGTAAATGGAACATGAGACTTCACAACAGAGTTGCATTACTCAGGAAAGTTGCATTTTTATCATCTAGGAGAAAAAGAATTAGTGCTTGGAAAAAGAGAACAAAGGAAAGAATGGGTCAACAATGGGTAAAAAAAGAGACAATTTTAAGCTTTGTCTATTATTGAGAACTTAAGTTTATTTTCTTTCAGACCCTCTATTCTCCCGAGATATAGAAAAAAAAGTACAAATGAAATGGGCAAAGGAAAATTTATCTGAAGGCATGAAACACAGACATCAGAGAACTGTTTCAGTAACATTTTATTGTCAGAGAAAGATTCAAAGATAAATCAGCATGGTCTGCCTGGGGATTATGTTATGGGAATTTTGATTATCAAATAACTCAGAATTACTCCAAGAGGCATATTTGCAGTCATTCCTTGCTAGGGATGAAAGAGGATGATGTAAGTTTCAAGAGTAAAATAACGTGTGATATATTTTGGAAGAAATAACTGGAAAAAAATAACAAGAACTTCTGGCTTGATGTTCTAGGAATACAGCTAAGCAGGCCAAGATTTTATTAAAAGAAAAAATTGCATATTATAAAAATGAGAAGACAATGTTTCATGGATACAAAGACACTGTGATTTTTTAAGTTGACTGAATAAAATAGAAGATGGCAATAAATATGTACATAAGAGGCATAGAAATAGAGGCCAGAAAAACCAGATGTAGAAAATTCCATTCTGGAAGTAGATAGTAGTTAATTTTGAAAAAAGAAATTTTGTGAAACTGCTGTATAAGTGAAATTGTGAATATTGGAGAATTTGTTAACTTGTGCTCTCAGGGTTAGAATATTGGAAAATTTTTAATTAAGAATAAAAATCTTAATCCAGAAAGGGAACATATTTATTGTAGTCCTAATAAAAACCATAAGATATTAACTTCCTTTTAACAACATTCTCCCCTATAGTGATAGAACCCATAAACTCTTCACCAATTAGTATTTCTCATCATAATTATTTGAATAAAAACTGTCAAAGATTAAATTTAAATCTGAAAGTATTTGTACATAATATAATATAAGGCATTGAAGTCTTACCATGTATGAACAAAACAAAATACCTTTGAGCATCCAAAGAGAATAATCTTAGAAGATAAATATATTTTATTTGGAGAGCACATCTATTACTATTTGAGGCATAAACCTCAAAACACAAGGAAGCGTTTTAAGAACATTTTGTATCATTGTCATGTTTCCACAAAGGTAAAATTCCTTTACATTATTTTTTGTTTTATTTTGTGTTTTAGATAGAAACAAATTCTTGAAAAGCCAACATAAAATCATTTCATAAAATCATATATATATAAAGAAGACATAGGATAAAGAGCAATGGGAAAAATAAGAAATAACTGAATTTGATTTTGCCTGCATTTTGTGAAGCTGATAAAGATCTCTTAAAGGAAAAATGAAATATTTCTATTAATATAAAACAATTATTATTTGGTAAAAATAGCATATGAATAAAATTTACCCAGAATTAGACATAAGAAATATTCTTATTTTGTAACCATCGTACTGCTATGCAATACTATTTGACTTAGTATTCTTTTTGTTTTGTTTTGTTTTGTTTTTTGGGGGCACACCCAGCGGTGCTCAGGAGTTTCTCCTGGCTATCTGCTCAGAAATAGCTCCTGGCAGTCACGGGGGTGGGGGGGGGGACCATATGGGACGCTGGGATTCGAACCAACCACCTTAGGTCCTGGGTCGGCTGCTTGCAAGGCAAAGGCCGTTGTGCTATCTCTCTGGCCCCTGCTATTTGTCTTAGTATTCTTAAGGTTTTTTTTATTATGCCTATAACAGAAGAACCAAAAGAACATCACTTTAACTCATCCTGTTAGCAGGGTAATATTGTGATATATATTCCAATAACTAAATTTGATATAGCAAGGACAATATTCAATGGGGTTAAGATCAGATATAAAATGAAAGAGAAAATTAAAAACAGACTCCCTAATATGTTTGGAAAAGGATGAAAGTCTAAATAGAACATTTTCGAAAATACTGGCCCAAATTGTGAAAGATCGGTAAACTAGGAGATTCAGATAAATTTGTGAGTCCAGTGCTATACTGAAATTTGATAGAAAGCTGAAGCATCTTTGTATATACAATGGATAGTTCATAATTAGGGGACTTCTGTGTCTCTTTACTTTTAAGTGGGTCATTCCCACCCCTCTAAACTTGGCAAAGGGATGCTAAGTCAATGGTTCACTCATTCTATAAGCTCTTAATAGTGCTGGCTGAAATCCTGCAGGCAAGAAAGGCAAACCCATACTGGGAATACGTCAATTTTAATAAAGAAAAATGACTGAGTTTTTCAGGGTGAAGAGTCTAATGTATTCATTTTGGCACTAAATTGGTTGGAGAAATATTGCCATATTTAGGAAGAGGGATGGCGGAAGAGAAATGTCTTTGCTGGCCTCTATTGCTGGCAAGTTTGAACTTCTTTGTAGAAATAATATTTAAATCAGTCTTGTTGGTGAGAGGTGTGGAAACCCATGCAATCAGGTTCAAGGTTCTTACTACACAGTTTTCTTCATAGACCCATTGCACTAAGACTAGGATAAGTCAAGGGCAAAGGCTGCTGATATTTATTGGCAGTCATTTTGAGATTTTTCTTTATTATCTTTTCTTTGATAGTTGCTTGCTGGAGAATAACATGCAATCTATTTCCCTTTCCCATATTCTCCTTTCCAAACATCTTTTTCTTCAATTTGCATTTTATGTTATATTTAATCTTGCTTTACCTCCTTCTTTTTTCCATACAAAGTATATCACCAGGAGGTTTACTTGTATCTCTGTTTTCTGGGACAGTTTTTTCCCCAACCCATTTTAGAATCATTACAAGCCATTTTAAGTGGGGTTATAGCTGGACAAATCTTCTGTTTTCAATTTATTGAGTTGATTTTGTGAGACTAACTTGGCCTATTGCATGATAGGTGTGAGCTGAGAGAGAGGACAAAGGAATTATCAAAGACACAGGATTGAGGGCAGGTGCTCATTTGGTAGTAAATTCATGGGCACGCTAGGAGGAACCTATCTAAGATGTATCATTTACTCCTTATTGTATAACAAACCTGATGTATCTGATAAAAAAAAGTGAAATTTAGTTTGTGATGGTCATACAAATCTCTTAGAGTTCTCTACATCTATTTTTGGGGGGCAGAGAGGGCTGGTTGGCTATGGTCAGGATTTTCTCCTGGCTGTGCACTTAGAGATCACTCCTGGGGTGATTGGGTGATTGGTGGACCATATTGGGCACAGGGGATTGAATCCAGGTTGGCCACATGCAAGACAAATATCTTACTCACTTTAGTCCTGCCCCAGTTCCTTACATATTTTCTGTGAGAAGAATCTTCTAATTCACGGGAGTTTTTATAGCTAAGTTTTCTGTTAATATTATTGACTGAATACAATTGCTAACACAGAACATGTGATATCTTACATTGTGTTACTCAAACTGTGCTGTGTCACTTTCGATAGGTCCTCAAACTTTGGTAATAATTTGAATAGAATCATAAATATAGATCCGTTTCTCTACTGCACATGCTGTTTAATTCAACTGCTGTAAAATTTATCTTTCACTGTGGTATGTGTTTAGTGAAGGAAGCAAGCGGCTGATTTATATTCTGTTGTAAGATCTTTATTTTATAACAATGTTGGAGTTTGCACAATGACATCTTTTATAGCACAGATTTAGACCTACATCCCCCAAAGTGTATTTTTGACACAGATGCACTCGGAGATAAGCAGAAATCCCTTCATTTTGTTGCAAATTCCATTTTGAAATTTAAACCTGTGATTAGGACTTGGGCGATTGAGAAGTTCTTTTCAGTAATCCCTTAACTGCTTAACTATCTTAATCTTGGAAGCATTATAATGAAAATTTACGACACATGATTTGGCTTCACAGACTTTTGCAATTCCTGCAGGCCTGACATTTTTGTTTACCTCCGAGTAGAATAAAATCCTTTCATTATGTGTTTCTGTGAAGGCTGTGATCTGACGTCAAACTTCCTTGTAGCACCAACTAATTGTTTTACACATAGACTTTGCTTCAGTTTCAGAACAAAAATTGAATTAAAGTAGTTTGCCAACACATGTAGTAAATGCTAAATATGTGTTAGCCATTACTGTTTCTATGTGTTTCTTCATCCTTTAAAGTTCTCCTCTCTGTCCTTCCCACAGGCTTCCTTCCCTTCTGTGCTTACCAGAAGATTATTTTGTATGGGTAGTTATAACTGGACAAGCATGAATGAGCCTGAAAGGAGGACTTTTAAATTACTTGGGTAAGCCCAATCTGAGCCACTTCAGTTTTATATTTATCTATGAAGAACCTTGCAATAAATTTAAAAGTGCACTTACTATTTTAGATCCCACAATTTTAAAACTTCCTAGTGAGGGTAAAAAAAAAGTGCAATTTCAAGACTATTATTTTTGGGAAGCACTTTATTCTTCATGTAGGTACAACTTTCCCTACCATGTGAATTTAATTGACATTAGTTCTATTTGAAATTCTGTGGAAGAAACCCTCTTCCTTGCTTGCCAAGTTATTGAATGGTACAATTCTCATGATCCTCTTAGTCTGAGGGGGTCAGCCTGTGGATCTGGCAAGGGTAATGTTTTTTTTTTTTTTTTAACTCCAGAACTTGATTTCCTTTTCCTGTTTTTTTTTTTTTAAGGAAATATATTTAGAAGATATTCTATGGCTGGTTAAGTGAAATGTATGGCTATCTTAAAAATATTTGGAGATTAAGATTAGGGACACTAGTTGAATTTATACTATGAACAAAAATGTTAACATTGGTTACAACCAAACATATTTATTTTTTATGATGTTAGAAGGGAAGGTCATAATGAACAAATATTCTCAAAAGCTTCTGAAGCTGGCATCAAGAATGTGGGGGTCTGGTATAGTTATAAATCTAAACCACAGAACCGACAGCACTGAAAATATGAGATCCAAACTACAGTAACCAAAGTTTAAAATGTGCCTCTTGCGGTGGCAGGTTGAGGGGGCAGGAAGGAACTTGAAAACACTGGGGGTAGGAAACTTTTAATGGTGGTGGGATGGTGCTAGAACATTATTTTTCTAAAACTGAACAATCAGTGGCTTTGTAAATCATGGTTTTTAATAAAATAATATTTAAAAATAAAAATTCAACTGGGAATAAAACCAGCAACTGAGCTTGAAAGAATAATAAAGAAAGAGAAGGTCAGGGGGATAGAAGGGCTGGAGGGGGCAGAACTGGAGACTATCACTTGGGGACTCCAAACTGCTCAGGCTCCATCTTTTTCAGGTTAATCATTGGGGCAAAGGGAAGCAAATTAGGCTCTCTCCCTTCTTTTACTTGTCTCACTTTTCTCATTTATTTTTATTTTTGGGTTCTGGAGTTATGCCTACCAGAGCCCAAACTCTATTCTTGGCTTTGTGCTCAGCAATGAGTCCTAGCAGTCGTCAAGGAACCACATGTATTCTGGAGATTCAAACCAGGGTCATTGATGTTGTAGCAGCATGCAAGGCAAGTGTCTCACCTCCTGTAATATCTCTCTGGACCTTCACTTCTCACATTTTACAATATAATGTAGTTGAATTTTATCCAATTTATTAGAGGAGAAATCATGTAACTTTTTTAAAAAATATTTTATTTTATTATCATTATTTTTTAAATAATTTTTATTGTGACCAAAGTGAATAATGAATCTTTCACAGTGATATTTAAGTACGTAGTGACAATGGATCAGGGCCATTCTCACCACCAGTGTTGTCCTCACTTCATTCTTGTTCCCAGCATACATCCCATCTCTTCCTCATTTGCCTCCCAGAATGCTTAGTGTAACGGTTCCCTTTTGTGTATAACTTGTTGTAGATTGGGAATCAATTATATTGTTGTTGACTTTGAGTTTGGTGTTTAAGTCTGATCATTTTTATTTGCACTCAGTGTCATGTCACTTTTTTTAAATGCTTACATACCATTACAGGCATATTTGATTGTAAGAATTATCAACTGATATTGCATTGGCATTATTCATTTAGATAAAAGCTCTACAATCAAAATAATCATGACCATAGAGTTGCCATCTAACTGTCAAAATCAGGACATTTTTGAATGTGACATGAACCATTAATAATAATAATGCCAGAAAGAGGTATTAACTGAGATCTCCCCAAGCAAAGTGGTATATGGTATGTGTGTTCTCTAGTCACAAACAAGCAGTTGTAACAGAATTTACAAAATCAAATACAGTGAAACATCATTAGGTGAGAAACTAAGATGATTTAATAATGCAACATCAAACTGGACTAGAGCTAGACTATTGCCAGAAATTGTAGCTTTAAGCAGAGGTACAAAATGTTTTAAATAGGAAGATTCCTGGCAACATAACACACTTGTGGAACAATGGGGGGGGGGCAAAAGAATGGGGTTTCTCAATTGGTTACTTGGAAACAATACTCTAAAGTACATTAAGATAGAAGGGCCATAACATCAGACCCTTGTTGTTGGGATTTTTTGTAGGGGGAACATTCTGCTTTAGATTCCATCAGACATTTATTGATTAATTTATTGTTTAGGTGGCCTTGTTTACTTTAACACCTCGGTAACAGGTGGGTTTGGATCTTTCTGTTCTCTTCTGGTCAGCTTTAGGATTTATGACCCATTTATCTCTGCTGGGTTACCAGAATGGACAGCTCAGTGCTCCCACTTCTGGCTGCCTTCCTGATTACCTGCACT
>PVKC010045662.1:0-11377 GCA_004027635.1 Crocidura indochinensis | reverse complement strand
CTCCATGCTATCTCCCGGGCCCCAGCTTGGGACACTTTCTATATTGAGATCTAATTGGGGTTAACTGCATTCAAGGCAAACATCTTACCTATTGTGCTCTTACAAATAGATGTTTGAGATGATGTGGGAGAAGCATACACAAAAATCCTAGGGTAGCATGACATTTTCAAAGAATTCAAGCCTAGATTATGTGGTTTATGTGGTTAAAACACTAAGTTGAGGGAAGAATATATTGGCTGTGTGTAGCCTCCAAGGTCTTATAAAAGAACAAAACAATGATCTCATTCATCTGTGGAGTATAGAAAAAACAACAAAGAAATATATCTGTTCAAGTTATAACAAACCCTTAGCCTTGAACTACATAGCTCCATCTACTAAGCAGGGAAATTAATGGCTAAAAAATAAAGAGGTGAAAAAGAATAATATAAGGATAATAATAGAGGGTTGGGGCAATAAGAATTTACAAAAATGTACTAATTTTATACATCAATATCGTAAGCCTTGACAATATCTAGGTAGTCTTACTACATCAACTATATATATTAAATATATGAAATAAAAAGTGATCCTGTAAAAATATAATTCTAAATAAAGGCAATGGGAAGACTTGGGAAAGCTCTATTTAGATTTCAAGTTTTTATTTTTCATTTCATCACAGTTTCCCATTCTTTCTTGCTTCCTTGCCTTTTATTCCTTTCTCTTTTCTGTCTTTTCCATTACTGTCTTTTAGTTCCTTCCTTCTTCAGTACCACAGTCTTTTTATTTTTTATTATTTATTTTTATTATTTAATTTAATATATTTATTTAAACACCATGATTACAGATTTATCTGTAGTTGGGTTTTAGTTATAAAAAGAAATGCCAACATTGAAAATGGCATGTGTTAAATGAATTGAACTGTAGATAGGAAATGGTAAAGATTATGATAAGTAAAGTTATAAACAAACTATATGTTCAAATCTTTACTTTTTTTTGTTTTTTTTTGGCCACACCCGTTTGATGCTCAGGAGTTACTCCTGGCTAAGTGCTCAGAAATTGCCCCTGGCTTCGGAAGACCACATGGGACACCTGGGGAACGAATCGTGGTCCTTCCTTGGCTAATGCTTGCAAGGCAGACACCTTACCTCTAGCGCCACCTCGCAGGCCCCAATATTTTCCAATTTTAATGTGATATTTTAAGTAATATTATATTCTGCTGTTACTTCATTCATATATTTTGGATTTTTCTGTATTTCTGTGTTTTCTAAGCATTTTGTATTCAGAATTTTATTTTCTACTTTTCCCTTTTAAATATTATAACTAGAGGAAAATAAATGGTTTGCATTATTTTATTACTGCAAGGATATAAGCATTATTTTCTGATGTTGATTTAATGAGTTATGATTATAATTTTATTTTATACAACAGTATGCTTTTGAGATTGATAGTTTATTTTTACTTGCTTAAATTTCTATGCATTTATTTTTAATTTTTCTAAATGCCTTAATGTATATATTACTTCTTTTTTAAATGTTTCATATTGTGTGATACTTCATTTTTTGTTTTATTAGAGCTTTTCTTTGATTTAGTAATATCTCCTTTCCATCTGAAATGGTGGCTCAAATACTTACTCTTTGTGCTCAACTCTTTATTGCATGATTATGTATTTGTTTTGTCTATTATCCAAGAAGCTCTGTGACATTCATACTTCTCCACATTGTATATTATCAATTTTTCCCTTTCCTCTGAGATAGCATCATCAGAGATCTTGTAATTTGAAGCCATAATATTAATGGCATTTTGCATGCTAAAATGTACTGAATAAATAATAGATGTTTTCAGTGTGTAGGTTCAGATTTTTCTAAATAACACTTTTGATCCTTTGTGAAGCATATTTTTCTTTTATCCCCAATATTTGCTAAGCAAATTTTTAAGCATAAAAATTATTTTATTATGGGGCCTGTTAATACTGTCAGACCTGGGGGGGGGGCATGGTGGTGGCATGGAATGCACACTGGGAACATTGGTGGAAGGAATTTGACACTGGTGGTGGAATTGGTCCTGAAACATGTATGTCTAAAACCCAACTATGAAGAACTTTGGATATTACAATGGTGTCAATATGCCTGACATCAGGGTCATAATAGGCACCTCTATACTACTGATCTCAGGATCTATTTTTATTCCAATAACATTCTAACAGAATAAATCATTTAATGACTACTGATTTATAGTTTGGGAAAAGTTTGACTCCATCTTTTCCTCAAGGATTGTTTTAGCTACTCTAGGACATACATATTTTGTCAAATTTCAAGAGTATTTTATCTACTTTAAAAAAAAATTCATGGGTATTGTTTGAGGGATTACATTAAATATTCATAATGCTTTGGAAAGTATTGCCTTATTAAGTACACTAATCTTCCCTATATATAATAATGGTACATGTATTCATTTTGTGTCCTCTTTTAATTCTTGAAGCAGTGTCTTATGTTATAGTTTTCTTCATATCTGTCTTTCACCTCATCAGTTAAGTTGACCCAATGGTCCCTGATGTTCTGAGGGACAGAATTGAACATGATTGCTTTTAATTTCTCTTCTATTTTGTTATTGTAGGTAGAAAAGCCATGGATTGTTGCATATTAATTTTGCAGCCTGCTACTTTACTATACAACATTTACTAAACAGCATATCTATTGTTCGTAGAAGCTTCTTGATAATCTTTAGTATTTTCTAAATATATTATAATGCCATCTAGAAAAGTGTCTAGATTTCTTCCTTTCCAATGTATGTGCCCTCGATATCCTTTTCATGCCTGACAGAAAGTTCCAGTACTTCCAGAACTTTCAGAAAATTGTCTTTTACCATACATTAAAGACTTAATTTTTTCCCATTGAGTCTAATTTTACTATGTGCATGTTGTAAATGATATTGACTACAATGAGAAAAATTACTTTAATCCCCTTTGTTAAGAATTTTAATGATGAATGGGTGTTGGACATTGAAAAATGATTTTCTGAATCTATTTATGATCATATTATTTTATTTTTATTCATATGGTGTATTATATTGATTGACTTGTTTATGTTAAACCATCCTTGAATCTCCGGATTGAATCCTATTAGGTCATGATGTATGTATAACCTTCTTAATGAGCTGTCAGATTCTCTATGCTAGTATTTTTGAGGATATTTGCAATTGCATTTATCAATATTAGCCTGTACTTCTTATTTTTGTGTGCTGTCTTTGCCTTTGATATGAGTGATGTTAACTTGATAAAAAAAAGTAAAAATAAATATATTTGAGTGTGTTTCTTTTTCTTTAATTTCCTGGAAAGACTGAAAAGAATTGGAGATTGATCTTCTTTGAAGTTTTAAAAGAATTCATAACAATCCATTTTGCCACTGGTCTTTTATTTTAATAGTTTTTATTACCATTATAATTATAATATATATAAAATATATAATATATATTATAATATAATTATAATAATGATAGATCTATTGAGAGATCCTAGAAAATCTTGAGGCTATAGGAGTCAAATTTATCATTTCTTCCAGGTCCTATTGTTTTGTGGCATAAAGTTTCTCAATGTAATCTCAGATTTCCCTTTGAGTTTCTACAGTTTCTGTAGTGACCTTTTCCTTTTCATTTCTTATTCATATTATTGTTTCTCTCTCTTTGTGAGTCTTGCTAACGGCTTATCTATCTTGTTTATTTTCGAACAACCAATTTTGTTTTCATTGATAATATGGATAGTTTTGGGGTTTCAAGTTCATTACTTTCTGCTCCAAGTTTTATTATTTCCTTCCAATTGCCTAGTTATGTTTTATTTTATTAATCCTTTTCCAATTTTTGAAACTGGGTCAAGTTATATATGTAGAATTCCAGACTGTGAGTGTTCCCTGTGTGTGTTTTCCCACTGTCCTGTATCTGAAACCTCTTGGTAGTGGAAATTAGCACTACCAGAGCTCCAGGAGAGCCAGGGCGCCAAAGAACTGCATTGGAGCAGGAAAACCAGCAACCCCCAGAATTCTGCAGAAAGGAAAGTCGCCTGTTTGTGACACCAGCCTGGGAAATTCTATGCTGGCTCAGTGATTCCCAACTGTGAGTGTTCCCTGTGTGTGTTTTCCCACTGCCCTGTATCTGAAACCTCTTGGGAGTGGAAATTAGCACTACCAGAGCTCCAGAAAAAGCTCCGCTTCACTTTGCGGCCACACACTCTCTCTAAACAATAAACCCTACCACAAGACGCAGGAAAAATTGCCACACTACTAGTGTGGCAATAGGGAGAACTCGCAGGCAAACACCATGCACAGAGAATGAAGATGATAGCTTGGATGACCTTAAACATCCCAAACATTTGATTAACATCTCAGATAAGGAACTTAAAATAGAAATATGGAAGATGTTTGTAAAACTCCAAGAAAGCATAGATCAATCTGAACAGAACACAAAGACAGAAATCAGAAAACTCCAAACTGAAATAACAGATCTGAATAACATGGTAGCTCAACTGAAAACCTCCGTGGATGGCTTCGAAAGCAGGGTAAGAGCAGCTGAGGACAGAATCCGCATGCCGGAGGATGAGATGCAGAAAAACTCAACACAGCAGAAGAAAGTGGAAAAGAACCTTATGAAAAATGATCAGGCAATGGAAAATGTACTCAAGGAATGCAAACAGATGAAAATAGAAGTCTTTGATAAACTCAACAGAAACAACGTAAGAATCATTGGAGTCCCAGAGACTCAGGGAGGAGATCTCCAAGAAAAATCAACTGTCAAAGACATCATCAAAGAGATACTCCCAGAGTTAAAGACTACATGGTATCAAATACTGCATGCCCGAAGAGTACCAGCTAAAAGAGACCCAAAGAAACACAACCCAAGACACATCCTCTTTACAATGACAAATCCCACAGATAGAGATAGAATACTGAATGCAGCAAGATCAAAAAGGAAAATTACATTCAAAGGAGCATCCCTAAGACTTGCAGCAGACATGTCACAAGAAACCCTCAAGGCCAGAAAACAGTGGTGGGATATTGTGACAAGACTGAATGAAATGAATGCCTCACCGAGAATACTACACCCAGCCCGACTCACGTTCAGATATGAAGGAAAAATACATAACTTCGTGGATAAACAACAACTCAGAAACTTCACACGATAAAACAGGCTTAAAGGAAAAACTAACAGGTCTACTCTAAGACAAGAGAGACCAACAAACACAGCAAACTTATCTACAAAGATGACATTAAATTCTATGACAATCATCTCCCTCAATGTCAATGGATTAAATTCATCAATTAAAAGACATAGAGTGGCAAAATGGGTCAAAAAGATGAATCCAACCTTCTGCTGCCTACAAGAAACACATCTGAATAGTCAGGACAAACATAGACTCAAAATCAAAGGCTGGAGGAAAATCATCCAAGCAAACATCACCCTCAAAAAAGCTGGGGTGGCCATATTAATATCTGATGACACCAACTTTATACTCAGAAAAGTGTTAAGGGACAAAGATGGGCACTATGTACTAATCAGGAGATATGTGCAACAGGAATAAATCACTCTATTAATCATATATGGACCCAATGAGAGGACAGCAAATTATCAAATACAATTACTGACAAATCTGAAAGAAGAAATAAATAATAACACAATAATTGTAGGAGACCTCAACACGGCCCTATCAACACTTGATAGGTCAACCAGACTGAAACCCAACAAAATCATACTAGCCCTGAAAAGAGCAATGGAAGAAAGAGGACTAGTAGATATATATAGGATACTCCATCCCAAAAAAACCTGGATACACATTCTTCTCCAATGTACATGGGTCATTCTCCAGGATGGACTACATGCTGACACATAAAACATACTTCCATAAAATCAAGAGGATAGAAATCTCGCAGGCTACCTTTGCTGACCACAAGGCTCTGAAATTAGATGTGACCCACAAAGCCATACACACACACACAAAAAAAAAAACAATAATAACTGGAAATTAAACACCCTGCTACTGAACAACCAGTGGGTCCGAGATGAAATCAAAAAGGAAATCAAAACTTTACTGGAAACAAATGATAATGAAGACACAAACTGCCAGAATCGATGGGACACAGCAAAAGCGGTCCTGAGAGGAAAACGTATAACTCTACAAGCACACATCAGGAAGGAAGAAGGGGCTTACCTGAATAACCTAATGACACAGCTCAAAAAGTTAGAAAATGACCAACAAAAGGAACCAAAAATAGGGAGATAGAAGGAAATTACAAAGCTGAAAGCAGAACTTAACGAAGTGGAAAACCAAAAAACAATTTGAAAGATCAATGAAAACAGAAGTTGGTTCTTTGAAAAAATAAAAAAGATCGATAGACCATTGGCAAAACTCACAAAGAAAGAGAGAGAAACCTGATAACCCGTATTAGAAATGAAAGGGGGGGATCACGACAGATATTGCAGAGATCCAAAGGGTAATTAGAGACTATTTTGAGAAACTTTATGCTACTAAACATGAGAACCTAGAGGAAATGGAAAAATTCTTGAACACTTATAACCTTCCACATTTATGTAAGGAGGATGTATAATATCTAAACACCCCCATCACCACTGAGGAGATTGAAACTGTAATTAAACATCTTCCCAAAAAGAAAAGCCCAGGCCCAGATGGATTTCCTAATGAATTTTTTCAGATCTTTCAAGAGGAGCTACTACCAATTCTAGCCAGGCTCTTCCATGAAATTGAAAAAATGGGAACACTCCCAAACAGCTTTTATGAAGCCAATATCACCTTGATACCAAAACCAGAGAGATATGCTGCCAAAAAAATTATAGACCAATATCCCTGATGAATGCTGATGCAATGATCTTAAACAAAATCCTAGCAAATAGAATCCAACACATCATCAAGAAGATCATACACTACGACCAGGTAGGTTTCATCCCAGGAATGCAAGGATGGTTTAACATACATAAATCTATCAACATCATACCCAACATCAACAACAAGAAAAATAAAAATCACATAATAATATCAATAGATGCAGAGAAAGCATTTGATAAAGTCCAACACCCATTCTTGATCAAAACTCAGCATGATGGGAATGGAAGGAACCTTTCTCTATCTAGTTGAAGCCATCTACCACAAGCCACCGGCAATTATTATCCTCAGTGGAGAAAAACAAAAGGCCTTTCCTCTAAATTCTGGTACAAGACAAGGCTGTCTGCTCTCACCACTCCTCTTCAACATAATACTGTAAGTTCTTGCTATAGCTATCAGGCAAGAAAAAGATATCCAGGGATTCCAGATAGGAAAGGAAGAAGTCAAGCTCTCACTGTTTGCAGATGACATGATTCTCTACTTAGAAAACCCTAAGGATTCTACCAAAAAGCTTCTAGAAACAATAGACTCATATAGCAAGGTGGCAGGCTACAAAATCAACACACAGAAATCAATGGCCTTTTTATACACCAATAATGATAGGGAAGAGAAGGAAGTCAAGAAGGCAATCCCATTCACAATAACACCACACAAAATCAAATATCTTGGAGTCAACTTGACCAAAGATGTGAAAGACCTATACAAAGAAAATTATAAAGACCTGCTCCAAGAAATAAGAGAGGACACACGGAAATGGAAACACATACCGTGCTCATGGATTGGCAAGATTAACATCATTAAAATGGCAAAACTCCCAAAAGCATTGTACAGATTTAATGCGATCCCTCTAAAGATACCCATGACATTCTTCAAAGAATTATATCAAATACTTATGAAGTTCATCTGGGACACTAAACACCCTCGAATAGCTAAAGGCATTACTCTCCCCAACTTTAAACTGTAGTACAAAGCAATAGTTATCAAAGCAGCATGGTATTGGAACAAAGACAGACCCTCAGATCAGTAGAATAGGCTTGAGTTCTCAGACAATGCTCCCCAGACATACAGTCATCTAATTTTTGACAAAGGAGCTAGAAATCCTAAATGGAGCAGGGAAAACCTCTTCAACAAGTGGTGCTGGCAGAACTGGTTAGCCACTTGCAAAATAGCGAACATAGACCCCCAGTTAACATCATTTATGAAGGTAAAATTCAGATGGATTAAAGACCTTGATATCAGACCTGATACCATAAGGTACATAGAACAACACGTTGGTAAAATACTCCATGACATTGAGACTAAAGGCATCTTCAAGGAGGTAACTGCTCTTTCCAAACAAGTGGAAGCAGAGATCAACAGATGGGAATACATTAAACTGAGAAGCTTCTGCACCTCCAAAGAAATAGTGCCCAGGATACAAGGGTCACCCACCGAGTGGGAGAAACTATTCACCCAACACTCATCAGATAAGGGGCTAATATCCAAAATATACAGAGCACTGACAGAACTTTACAAGATGAAAACATCTAATCCCATCAAAAATGGGGAGAAGAAATGAACAGACACTTTGATAAAAAAAAAAAAGAAATACAAATGGTCAAAAGGCACATGAAAAAATGCTTCTTGTCACTGATCATCAGGGAGATGCAAATCAAAACAACGATGAGATACCATCTCACACCACAGAGATTGCACACATCACAAAGAATGAGAACAATTGGTGCTGGCAGGGATGTGGAGAGAAAGGAACTTTTATCCACTGCTGGTGTGAATGCCGTCTAGTCCAACCCCTATGGAAAGCGATATGGAGATTCCTCCAAAAACTGGAAATTGAGCTCCCATTCGACCCAGCTATCCACTCCTAGGGATATACCCTAGGAACACAAGAATAAAGTACAAAAATCCCTTCCTCACACCTATATTTATTGCAACGCTATTCACAATAGCCAGACTCTGGTAACAACCAAGATGCCCTTCAACACATGAATGGCTAAAGAAACTGTGGTACATATATACAATGGAATATTATGCAGCCATCAGGAGAGATGGAGTCATGAAATTTTCCTATACACGGATGTACATGGAGTCCATCATGCTGAGTGAAATTAGTCAGAGGGAGAAAGAGAGACGCAGAATAGTCTCACTCATCTATGGGTTTTAAACAAATAATAGTCTTCTTTGCAACAAACCTCAGACCACAATGAGAGGGGGACTGGACCTTCCAGCTCACTTCATGAAGTTTGCCACAAAGAGTGGTGGGTGCAGTTATAGTATTAACTAAACTGAGAACTACCATAATCATATGATTGAATGAAGGACCTGGAAAGCCTGTCTAGAGTACAGGTGGGGGTAGGATGGGATGGAGGGAGATTTGGGACAATGGTGGTGGGAATGTTGCACTGGTGAAGGGGGGTATTCTTTATATGACTTAATCCTAATCACAACCATATCTGTAATCAAGATGTTTAAGTAAATAAAAAAATAAAAAAAAGTTATATATGTAATTAATTTAAGTTTATGTAACTAATTTGTGTAAGCCTTTCTTCTGTTGAATGCTTGTAAAGCTATAAATTTCCCTCTTTATGACACTATTGTTGTGCCCCATAAATTCTGCTAATTTGTGACTTCATTTTCATTTCTTTTCAGGAATCTTTTGACTTTGACTTTGTTGCATTTGTTGAATAGTGAGCTGTTTAATTTTTAGGTTTAAAGTATTTTCTTTGTACCTGTTTGCAATCCATTCCTATTTTTAGTGTTCTAGAACATCTAGACAGTCTAGAAGATGATCTAGAATTTATGAAAAAAAAGTGTATCTATTTTCACTGGGTAAAAACCCATATATACTTATACTTACATACATATACTTAACAAAGATATACTGAGAAGTATATCCTTGTTAGGTTTTAACCTGTTTGATCTATGAAGAGGTGACAATCTCCCACTACATTTCCTTGTTATTCGTGTGTTCTTTCA
Source organism: Crocidura indochinensis (assembly GCA_004027635.1). NCBI lineage: Eukaryota > Metazoa > Chordata > Mammalia > Eulipotyphla > Soricidae > Crocidura > Crocidura indochinensis. The sequence goes on along the minus strand of PVKC010045662.1, from coordinate 1,542 downwards.
AGTTTATTTCCAGTTGTTTTAAATATTTTGCTGACCCTTCATTGGGGTCATATATCTTTTGGTGTGTAATTTTTTTTCTGATATACATACCCATTGATCATTAGGAAATGCCCATATCTGTTTCATAACCTTTTTAAGCCTAAATCCTATGTTGACTGGTATTAGTATGCCCACTACAGCATATTTAGGGGGTTATTTGACTTTGAGATTGTTTGTTCTGACTATTTAAAAGTGTTTTTTTGCAGGCAGCAAAACATTGGATTTAATTTTCTACTTCATTTTCTCATTGTATGTCTCTTGATTGGTGCATTTAGTTCATTGCCAGTCAGAGAAATGATTTTCATGAGATTTTGTTTTAGCTTTTTATAGGAAGTTGGTGCTAAGTTTAACGTTTTTATTCTGATCTGTACTCTTATGCTGTAGTTTGGTAAATAATGGGGATCTACTTTATGAAAAATTTTCATTTCTTTTCTTAATATATTTTATTTAAACACCTTGATTACATACATGATTGTGCTTAGGTTTCATTCATATAAAGAACACCACCCATCGCCAGTGCAACATTCCCATCACCAATGTCCCAAATCTCCCTCCTTCCCACCCCACCCCCGCCTGTATTCTAGACAGATTTCTGTGAACTATCCTAATAATGAGAATGTATGAGAAAAATAGAAATTCTCATTTCTTATCATTTCATTTCAATGTCCTATATTTCTCTTTTTTTGTGTGTGTTATTGAGATAGATCATGATTTTTTTTTGTTTGTTTCTATCATTTGTTTGTTTTAAAAGTCCATGTCTTGTATCTGCCTTGGTAGTGTTGAGTGGAGCATAAGCCCTTAGATGATACTCAAAACTCACATATGCATAGTATGCACTAAGCACTTTGTTCTATGTCCAGTCTCACATTCATCTTTTTATTCACTTGATTACCATATTCTTAAATTCCAGAATAATTTTCAGTACTCCTATTCTTTTGATTTATGTAATGTGTACTTTTGTTTAGGTGAGCGCATTTTTAATCTCTTCTGTCTCAAAGAACATTTTTAATCTCTTCTATTTCTTATGTTCCATCCTAATTTTGGTCATTTATTTTTGTGAATATTATATAATTATATATATTCAAATATTTTCTTACTAATTAACTTCATTTAAATTTTGATGCTAGCATATTTTTATTTTTTTTTGTCCCCAATTTCCAATCCAGACCAGGCAAGGATCTGGGTTGAAGTGTATATAGGGTGCGTTTACTGTACCTCCTTTTTCTATACAGTCTGTGTAAGGAACACAGCCTGTGGTAAGAATTGGGAGGCCTTATTTTTTTTTTCCTTCTTTTTTTTTTTCCCTTTTTTTTTTTTTAATTTAAGCGTTTTGATTACATATGTGTTTGTGATTTCGGTCATGTGAAGAACACCCCCTTCAACAGTGCAACATTCCCACCCCCAATGTCCCAAGTCCCCCTCCCTCCCACCCCACCCACACCTGTACTCCAGACAGGTTTTCCAGTTCTCTCATTCATTCACATGATTATGGTGGTTTTCTGT
>PVKC010045661.1:0-11378 GCA_004027635.1 Crocidura indochinensis | reverse complement strand
GGAGAGAGAAGTGGGAAGCAAGGAGGGTAGGGCATGGGCCTGTTATTTTGCTTGGATATGTTCTATGAGTAGGTCCCGTAGTCTGGGACTGTATGTCACAGTTGCTGCTACGGTGGTCTGATCGGACCTCTGATTTCAAGTGATTACTTCAGAGTAAATTAGCTAGATCATAAAATTGGTGGAGATTTAACTTTTTAAGAGCTCACAATTTTTTAATCAATTATACTATTTTATATTCCCATCATCAGTGTGTAAAGAGCTAAATTTCCTTAATATTGCTAAAAATTGGCTGGAATGTCTTTTTACTTGAATCATAGTAAAATTTGTATGGAATTTTGTATAATGTCATTTTGGATTTAATTTGCAATTTTCTATTGCCTTATGAGGTTAGCTGTTGATTTTTATACATGCTCTTTATCAGATTGAGGAAAAATAAATTACTAGTTTCTAGGTTTTTACCAAGGATATATAATTGCATTTTATCAAATGCCTTTTCTAGATTTACTCAGAGAATCATATGATTTCATATTTTAGATTTAGGCGTCTAGATTCATATTCCTGTGGAAACTTATAATGATTGAATTTCAAATGTTAAATCAGCCTGGGATAAACATCACTTGGTCTTAAGTTTTTATCACTTTTTCTTTTTTTTTTTTTTTTTTGGGTCACACCCGGCAGTGCTCAGGGGTTACTCCTGGCTCCATGCTCAGAAATTGCTCCTGACAGGCACGGGGGACCATATGGGTCACCGGGATTCGAACCGATGACCTTTTGCATGAAAGGCAAACGCCTTACCTCCATGCTATCTCCCGGGCCCCAAGTTTTTATCACTTTTATATCCTGAATAGTTTGTACATAGTAGGGATTATTTTATTTCTCTAAATGTGTTGTAGAGTTTCTTCTGATGAAAGTATATTTGTAGGACATATTTTATGTATGTGTGTCTGAAAAAGGTTTTAAATTGTAAACTTAATTTCTAAACATATCTTTGTTAAACTTAAACTTATATCTAAGTATATTTAAGCTAAAATACAGAGAGTAAGTAGGATGTTTGCCTTGCATCTGGTCAACTCAGGGCTATTCCAGACATCCCATATGATCCCCTGAGCCTGTCAGGAGTGATTTCTCGGTGCAGAGCCATGAGTAATCTCTGAGCGCTGCTGTATGTGGCTTAAAAATCTCAAACAAAAGTATACTTAAGCTATCTATATTAACAAATTTTCTAAAAAATATTAGACTTTTATAGCATAGGCCCCACCCATACTGACATATGACCAGAAAGTGGGTTACTTTTACTGGTGTGTCTCCAATTTACTGAAGTCCTTTCCACCTCTCTACTGGCCAACATTCTCTCTTTTTTTTTTATTCAAACCTTGTGGAGGTCAGAATTCCTGACTCTGCACTCAAAAATTGCTCCTGGCAAGCTCAGGGGACCATATGGGATGCCAGGAAGGTAATTGAACCTAGGTTCGTCCTGTGCAAGGCAAATGCCCTACCACTGTGATATCTCTCTGACCTCCTAACATTCTCTTTTTATAATATTTTTATGACTGTAGCAGCCATAGCAGTTCTTAGGTTAGCAATCTTTCCTTTGACTGTTTTTAATTTGCATTCATTTCTTACAGATCATTATAGATTGGAAGAGCTAAGAGGACTCCTAAAGATGATCTATTTTAACCTTCTCATTTAATAATGATGAAAACAAATCTGTAATACAAAGGTCATCCAGTGAATTATGACAGAATCAGACATATCTTGTCATTTGCTTCAGGGCTTTTTCATTCTCCTACTGGACTTTCTCATATCTGCACATGATTTGTGTGAATAGAACATGTGTCATCCACCTAGTCCTTTAGGTACATGAGGTGATCTGTAGTTTGACCTGTTCAGATAGGCAAACGTATTTGTTCATTACATTATATACAGGAACATGTTTTATAATTATGCTTCTTAAAATATTTACAAGGTTTCATGGCTTTGCATGGCTTCTGTGTTCTCTGGATTTTCTATGAATTTAGCATATATCATATTAACATGGAAAAGGGGATAAATTTAAAGAATTTTGGATCATTTCAAGCTCTTCATCTATGCCCCATATTTTCCAAATTTTCAATTTTCCTAATCCCAAATTCCTTATAGTTTGTTGAAAGGTATATTTCTTCCTTCAAATCATGCACTGTGCCAAATATTTGGGTCATAATTATCTTAACATAAATATAACCTATTAAAATGTTATTTTCTTTCATTTAAATTTTCCATAGCATTTCCCCCCCAAAAGAGGTTAGGTTGTATATCTATATATATAAACTATAGATTTAAACAACACTGATATTCAAACTAAAACAACCAAGCTTAAAAATGTGCCTATAAAGGAGGTTGAGTAGGAAGGTGAGAGAGAACCTGGGGATGTTAGTAAAGGGAAGTTACCATTGGTAGTCGAATTGGTATTGAAATATTATATGTATGAAACTGCAATATTAATAATTTTTAATTATGGTGGCTCATAAAAACTTAAAAGCAATTAAAATGAAGTTAGGGGAAGGTCATCTTCGTTAAATTAGAAATCGCCCTATTTTTTTCTGCCATGCTTACCACATCAATCCACTTATCACAGCAATTTTAGCAGCTAAGGTGGGGGAGCATTTGAGACCTATTATTTCAGGGTCACACCCTGATAGGGCTTAGTGCAGATTGCATAATTCACACCTTACTAAAGACTACAAAAATATCAGGAAGCCAGGAAGCATAGGCCTTATTCCTTAGTAAAAGTAAGTAAAATTTACGAAGTAAAATTTATTGAAAGTTAATTTAATCTTCATCTGTAACTTTACACAGTTGTAGCTACCAATAGCTCCCCCTTTAGATATTACCTCCATTGGGTAGTGAGGTAATATTTTGGTTCCTATTCCATTCCTTGTATAAGCACAACCTTAAGCATCCAAATTTCTGGATACTTTCTCATGCTATTTTGATGATAAATTGCTATATTTATACAGTTTTTTGTTTATGTGGTTACTTTGTTTTATTTAGGGGCCACATCTAGTGTTTCTCAAGGATTACTGCTGGCTCTGCATTCAATGACCAGTTCTGCTAGACTTAGGGAAAAGTATGGGGTTCTGGAGATCAAACCTAGGTCAGTGAAGCAAGAGTCTTACCATATATTTTCCAATGGATTGCCATTTGATTCTTTTTTTTTTTTTTTTGGTTTTTGGGCCACACCCAGTGACACTCAGGGGATACTCCTGGCTATGTGCTCAGAAGTCGCCCCTGGCCTGGGGGACCATATGGGGCACCGGGGGGATCGAACCGCGGTCCGTCCAAGGCTAGCGCGATAAAGCAGGCGCCTTCCTCCAGCGCCACCGCCCGGCCCCGCCATTTGATTCTTAAGCTAGAGAGATGCTCCTTGGTTTCATCTGTGTCATTTTTGTTGTTGTTGGCATTTTGGGCCACCACAGCCAGTGGTGCTTAGGAGTTATTCCTGCCTCTGTGCTCAGAAATTAATTTTGGCAGGTTTGGGTGACCATAGAGGATGCCTGGATTGAACCTGGATCAGCTGCATATAAGGCAAACACCCTACCCTACTGTGCTATTGCTCTGGCCCCAACATCTGTGTCACCTTTGTAGGTGCTCCTGCATCCTGATTGATCTGTGCGCCAGTTTTAACTATAGGAAAATTCTCTGAGAATTCATTTAAAAAGTATCTACTCCCTGCATGCTTCCTAGAATTTCTGAGAAATGTCATCATGGATAAATCCTTGCTTAAGATTCAATAAGGTTTTTGTTTTTGTGTAGGGCATATATGTCACCTTTAGGAAGATCACTTTAATTTTATAAAGTCGACAAATATCACCCTTATAAAGGGAAACTGAGGCCTTATTCAAAATGATTGTGGATCTCATAATAGCCTACAGTCAAATTATATCCTAACGCCATTCTAAACTCCAAAGTATGCCAAGAGACAGGCCCTGGTTCCAAAGGTGACCTTGGAAAAAGCATTCAAGTATGCATAAAAACCATTTTATTTTTTCACTTGTAAAATGAGAGGGTTATATTAGGTAATTTTCTAGTTCTTTTTTAGCTAAAAAATTATGCTTTTTTGTATGAAAATGCAATTATCTTTAAAGAAGCATAACAATGAACTAATCTCTAACATATGAAACATTTATACACAATTTAGAACAATATTCATGAAAATATAAAAATTCAAGTATAATTTGGCACCTTTCACATTAATCTTCCATTATCAACACTTAATATACATTTTTCTTCTAAATATTGAACTGTGACTCTTTCTTTTACTACAGTACAGGTACCTCGTCATTGGGCTTATCTATAGCTCACCTGTTCCTGGACTCAAAGGACCCTCCAGCTTTTTGTTTGCCATTTCAAACTGTCTGAGTGAAAAGATCTTCCAAGAATTATTGTATTTTTTTAAATTTGAATTTCAAGTGAAGTCATATTGGTTTTGTCCTCTTCTGCAGTTGTGTTATTCTGTGGGTCAGACAAAGAATTGGGATAGTTTTGTACTACACTTTCTGAAATAGCTATTTTTGGGGGGTGGGTTGTTTAAAAATAAGTGGAATATTTTTTCTAACATTGGAAGTAGGATGTCACAAAATGAGAGCACTTAGTAAGATCTCCTTATTAATGCTAATAGCGTCTTGAAATCTTGTTCTGAATGTATAAAGGTGGCCCTCCCTTTGCAAGGATTTATGTTTTGAATCAATTGTGAAGAAAAATATTTCCTCAAAATATTAAAATAATAACAAATATGGGGCATTGGTGCTTAGTGAAATAATGCATGCACATGAAGCTATACATATAAATTGCATGTAATTTACATTAAATTATATCTTAGTGATGACTACAGATGATCTGTTTGCTATACTCATAGCATACATTTTTGTTTGTTCTTGGACCATACTTGACTATACTCAGGATCACTGTTTGCAAAGCAAACCCAGATTGGTTTCATGCAAGGCAAGCACCTTTGCCTCTGTACTCTCTCTCTCTCTCTCTCTCTCTCTCTCTCTCTCTCTCTCTCTCGTCCTAGTGGCATAAATTGCTAATGAAATTTTCCAGTAGCACATAAGTACTTATTGCTATTTCCTTACATCAGTGCTAGGAGACACATTCACATTCACTCTTACAGTTCCAGGTTCCATAAAATGCAATGCTTCAAGACATACCTCTCTAAAGTAGCAAGTTCTGAGCATTGTGTTTCAATATGGAAAGAAAGCATAGAGAAAAGAGAGGCAGTATAGTCAGAGAGATAGTACAGTGTGTAAGACTCTTGCCTTGTAGGCAGCTGACCTGGTTTAGATTCCTTGGCATCACATACAGTCTCCTGAGCCCTTCCAGGAATTGGCCTCAAACACAGAAATAAAACTAAATCTGGAACACTATCAGGTGTGGTCCCTAAATTAAGAATTTTTCATATTTAGTTTCTGCATGGCAAAAGAAATCTGGGCTAAAACTAAAAGGCAGCTGACCAAGTCGAAGAAAACGTTTTCATTCAATACATCAATAAAGGGTTGATATCTAGGATATACAAAGTACTCACAAAGGTTAACCCTGCAAAATCTAAAAATCCCATTAAGATAGAACAAATTAATAGAAATCCCTCTGAAAAGACAAACAGATGGCCAACAGGCACATGAAAAAATTGATCATCACTTATGAGGGAAATATCAATATAATAGTGTGATATCATCTTACAGTGAAGATGGCATGTATCAAAAATATTGGGAATGATAATTGTTGGCAGGGATGTGGTAAGAGAATTGTCATACATTGCTGTTGGGAATGCTGCTTGGTCTTACCTTGTGGGAGACGGTTCTCTGTAAATTTAGAATTGAATTGCCATATGATTCAGCAATCATGCTTTGGATATCTATACCAGGACCAAAACAAACAAACAAAAAAATCCCAAACCCAAAAGGATGTATGCACACCACTACTTATTGCAGTAGTCAGTACAGTATCAAAGAGTTGAAATCTACCTAGATTTCCAACAACAGACAAGTAGATCATGAAGATGTAGTACACATATGGAATACTGTACAGTTTAAGGAATTATATCATGTAATTAGCTGCAACATGGATGAAACGGAAAGATAAGTTAAAATAAGTCAAAAAAAGGATAAACACAAGATATCATATAGATGTGGTATTTAGAATGAAGAAAATACATAAAGAAATGCAATGATGGGACCCAAGCAATAGCACAGAGGTAGGGCATTTGCCTTACAATGTCACTGAACAGGGATGAACCCGGGTTTGATTCCCGGCATCCCATATGGTCCCCGAGCTTGGCAGGAGTGATTTTTGAGCACAGGGCTAGGAGTAACCCTTGAATAGGTGTGGCCCCAAAACAAAAAGAAAAGAAATGCAATGACTTAAATGGGGATTGTCAAGAACACTCTAAACCCCAGCATATAGAAGGAAAGAAATTGAGTGGAGGACATATGAAATGATGAGTAACAGAGGTTAAGGAGTTTCAGGTGCATTGTTGGTGTTAAGAAAGAGAACTAAATATCCAAGCCAGAGACTACAGCAATGAAATCATGAAACCCAAACTTTAACAACTAAACTTAAAAAGGTGCCTATTACAACAGCAGGCTGGGTCAGGGGTACGGTATGAGTGGCTCTGGGAGTATTGGTGGAGGGAGGTTGACACTGGTGGTGGTATTGGTCCTGAAATATTGTTTGTCTAAAATCTAACTATGAATAAACTTTTAAATCACAATGTTTAAATAAATTGTCAAATATAATTTTTAAAAAACAAAAATGAATATTATCTAACATATAGGAAATTCCACTTATTTAATAAATAAGCTTTAAACAACTTAGTTATATACTAAGTTACTCCCCATGCTGTCCCACTAAAATTGATAAAGATTTATGACTAGAAAAGTTGTGTAAAAACTTTCTGGGGCTGATGAGACATTACAGAGGGCATGCACTTATTTTGTTGTGATTGTCAATGGCAACTACATGATTTTTGGCATCATGATTTTGGATATACAGATTGTGACACCCAAGTAGATATTTTTGAGAGGTCTTAAGAAGATTTTCTTAACAGGCCTTTAAACACCAATCTCATTAGAATGATGTATTATGCGTTAAGAAAAAATAAGTCAGAAAAAAATTAATTTTTTCTCTGGGAAACACTGTTCCAAATGCTTTACTCCAAAATATCCTATGATACTAAATCTGGTAAGTAGTATTGACTTTATTTAAAGAGTAAAGAAATACCTTAGAAGTAGCTATGATTTTTCTCAAAGTCAAGGACTAATAATCAGAAGAGTCAAGATTCAAACTTTAATCTTCCCAAGAGAAGGGACTGAAGTCATTAGTCTGAAATTATCCTTCAATTTTTCATTGTATTAATTATTTATGAATTGATTGGGCATTTCACACAAATTGATGTTCAGTATTCAGAAAAAATGTGTGAAAAGTACAAGTTAATATGCTGCTTATGTATATTTTAAAAAGAAAACTCATGAATGAATACTGTATATTTTCTGTATGATTCTGGAAAACCACATAGTTAATTAGTAATGGTGGTTACATTTATGAAAGGAATCAAGATAGGCAGAGAGGTTAAAGAAAACTTCTCTCTGATGTTTCTTTAATTATTTATTGAAGATATATTCATGCATTATTTGCATAATTAAAATTTAATTTTAAAATGAATATTTCTGCCCACAAATGGCTTTTCATACAGACATGATTATGATATAAAGAATTTGGATTAAGTAAATGAAGAAATAGGATGAATTTAGAGAAATTATTTAGAACAATTTTGTTCTGTGTGTGGCAGTATTTTATTGCGTTCTCATTGCTGCTTTGTTTCCTAAACTAAGTCAGGCAACTGTACATTAAAATCCATGAGACATAGTCAGTTGGATAAATCTTATTTTTCTGGGGAACATATGATAAATGTATTTGATTAGAGCAATAATTTTCTTAGTTGACGTACCATCACACTCACAAATAATCATTATTACCCTGAAAATATTCTTTATTTCATAAAGAATATTTATTTATAAAGAATATAGGAATATTTATTTAAAGTAAGCAAAAAAGAATGCTACTCCTAACATTTGAAGCTACTAACACCCTCCACCACTGCCATACCATTTCAGCACCCTTAGAGGTTGTATTGATTGCTTTGAGAAACACTGGGTTAGTGATACTAGTCTAAGGGGAAGTTCTCCTGCAGGAGAATTCATGTAATATGTGCTTTACCCTCATTACTTATCTTTGAACCTTCCAATTAGTGTTCATAATTCCCAGAGGCCATTCCCCAGTGCTATCAAGTTGATGGTTCAGTCCTCGGGTACGTTGCTGCTGCTTAGGCCCTCTGGTACTGGGAACCATCAAGACTATTCTGGCAATGCTCAGGGGGCCTTCAGGTTTATACCCAGTGGTGCTAGTGGGGGTCAAAGAAAGCTAAGGATTATACTTAATACTTTTTACATGCATGAAAGCTTTAATTCTTGAGCATTGAATTACCTCCCTGATCTGATGGTAAATTATTTAAAAAACATTTAAATAACCATAGTTTATAGTTATTGATATTTTAGTTTTAGGTATATAATATTTCGATATCTCACAGCAAATGGCAAATTCTCGTGGATGGAGTTACTAGAAAACAGAGTTATTTTGTTAGTAGATTCTAGGACAAGTTGGTGGTTCTCTTCTATAAAGTATATTCACTAAGACCATCTTTAGACACCCCCAACCATACTTGTTCCACAAGTGCCCACCATAATTAGTTTTTGTCAAATGTTGTTATCATAAAGGTTTGCAAATAGTATGCCAGTCCTTTGGTTTTCTTTTAGCTACAGAACTCTTCAAATCCTCCTACTACCTGTCTAACCTCTACCTCCACACAAAAGTCATCAGTATCTTACTGGCCAAACTAGACTGGTTATTCCTTCATTTTCCTCCATAGAATGCTACTTCTCCACCATCTTATTCTTCTCAAGATAAGGAACATTTTCCTACTATTTGAACATAAAAATCACAAATTCATTTTTAATTTTAATTTTGGGGGGGTTCATTCTTGAAGGTGTTCCCAGCTTAATCCTCTTGGCTCTTCACTAAGGATCAGTCTTTATATACTCTGGGACCTATGGAGTGTCTGATATTAAATTGGGTTGGCCTCATGCAATAAATCTCCCTATTCAACTTAGATCTTTTGTAGTTGAAATTTCAGGATTATATTGATACAGCATCCATAATATAATTGCAGCTGCTTCATGATATTGACATGTGAATTAAGGAAAAGAAATAATGGTAATTTGCTATTTTTCTGACAGCAGGAAGTATTTTACATCTTCGTGTCTTGCTAGATTCACCAGTATAGTGTCACAGATGAAAATTCTTTTGATATTATAAGCAGTGTTTTCTGGATCCTGGAAATAGTAGAACTTCTAAAATTATAAATTGGCCTCTCATTATAGCACTGGCCACTGGCCATTCTAATTCAGCTGTGTTACTCCAATATGTCAACACATATCTGATAATGGTTTACTGGGGACTTACCTGGACCGAAAAAGATGTAAACCATTGTCTTGTCTCTTGGAGTCATATTCTTGCTTACATGTCTCTTAATGTGTGACTTCACAAAGTGGCATTTTTATAAGTTCATATGACTTGGATACTCCTGATACCTTAATGTACAGGAAATTGCTCCTAATCTTATCTATTCTCCCACAATTTAGTATTTATAATTCAAATAAAAGAAGAAAAACTACTTATAAGATCATTTTCTGTGTATGACTTTAACTGTGGAAATGACAAGTGTATTATGAACAATCTTATAGCAATGGTGTCTAAATAAAGTAATTAATATAAAAAGATCATTTTCTGATACTGGGTTTGGGTTTAGTGGCAAGAAAAAAACCCACATATGTCTCTAATTTCCCTTTTACTATCTATAATGTGTGAAAATGTAGTATGGCATTTGATGTGATGCATGCTTCTTTTTAGAGCTATCAGAACTTCAAAAAGCTAATATAAAAAAAGATGTGTAAGGATATATATATATAAAGTTCTTATTAGAAAGTATTCATTGCCAAATTTTGCTTTTTAATTTAAAGTGCAAAATACCTTACACAATTCCATTTTATTTTATAAGCTTTTTATTAAAGCTATCCTATGGTTTCCTAAAAGAATCAGTTTGCTCCATGTATGGATGTTAACTCTTATTTTTACCTTTAATTGCCTTCATCTTAAATTATAAGAATTAATTAACTATCTTGTTGGGGAATAAAAGTTAATAGCAATTTTAATGAGTGTAACCTTAACAGGATTTGTAATAACCCTGAAAAGATGGTGAAGTCACTTGTTTCTCCATTTGACTCTCTCACCTTCTGTAAATGGTCAGAAGTGCTGATTACAAGTGATTAATTACCTAGTGGAAGACTTGTCTCCAGCTCATCTTCTTATCCCCAAACCAACTGCAGTTTAAAGAATGTAGTGATCATTCTAAAGGTGAAAAAAAAAAAGATAAAAATTGCTTTTCTACTGTATAAAGTGCTTATTAGACAGAAAATGATGATGAACATCTGGCTAGAGTTTTTATACCAGCACAGGGAATAGCAAATAAGTTGTATTAGGCTGGCCTTTGAAATTTTTATCTAAAATGACAGAGAATCTGGTACCCACACTATAAATGAGACATTTGCACTACCATGAGGCAGAAAATTATTGCCTAGAACTACACTCCAGGCTGCAGTACAAGAAAGAAGAGCCCAAATAAACCCTGATGGTATTACTGAGTTGAATATTTAGAATTTGGACTTTGGGAATAATGAGGAAATAGAAATTTGTGTAGAGGAGTAGAAAGTTGGGAAAAGAATTACTTAGAGAAGAATGATCCGAAACCCTCATGAGAAGAAACCCCCATTGAATCTTGTGTCAAACACTAATTTGTAGTAATCAAATTAGCTTCCATATAGCCTGGAAAAGAATAATGAATGAAGAATGTTTAAGTCCTCAGAAATTAATCCGATGAGTCCCTGTTTTGTGTAGTGTAGAAGACATTTGTGTTTCTTCCAAAGTAGAAATAGCTTAAGATCATATACATTGAGTAGAGAGCCAATACTCAACTAGAAGTATTAATTTAGTTTTATAGTAAATGTTACTCTAGAATCATTCTGACATATTACTAGAAGCATGTTCAAACATATTAAGTACTATATTGATATTTTATTTGCACAGGAAGACAATGAAAAGTAGAAATACAACAATGTGGCAGCTGTAATGTCCGCATACAACCAAAAATATGAGTGATGGAAAAACAGAAAAACAGGCAACCGGAGTTATAGAACACCAAGTAAAGCATTTGCTTTGCATGTGGCTGA
>PVKC010045660.1:0-11371 GCA_004027635.1 Crocidura indochinensis | reverse complement strand
AAATTTGGTAATAATATCAATTAAAAGGTATCACCTGCAACCATCAAGAATTGTATATAAGTGGAAAAGAACAGCTGAGACCCCAGTGTCATCTCAGAATAATCCTGTGAGGACATGAAGCTTTGTACAGATCATGGTAGTGTCCCCTGCTATATGGTGGAGTACATGAAGACAAGTGTCTGTGAAAACTATGGAGAGTGAGGGAAGGTGAGTTTTGGGTGCTCTGAGAACTTTGGTTCAGGCTGGCTTATAAGAATTCAGCCCATCAAGGTCCCTGGAAGACAGGCAGGATCAATGGAAGGCAGTTGAAAGACCATTGGCTTCTCTCCTAGATCAGCCCCAAGAAGGTGGATAACCTCAACTAGATCCAATATTGTCTCCATGAGTCTCAGCCTTTGTTTTCAATACTGATATATTTTGCTCCCTGTTCCATAGTTATGGGTGACCCTGCCTGTTTCCAGGAAGCATCCAGTAAACATTCACTATGGGCCATTTTTCTGAGGAGAGGGGCTCTGGTACCAGCACCAGTAGAAGATGAAGTTATATTGGGTTCTGCTTTGCTGGAGGGTAGAGACAAGTTATCTGACACCTTGCCTGGTGTCTGAAGGTAGCATCTCTGCTTCCTGAATCTCAGGAATTCCTCTAATTCCTCATCCTTACTCCACTGAGCTGGCATCTGTCTACATAGATCCTTCCTCAGCAGTTTATCTCTACTGTTGACTATGCATGTTCTTTGATGGAAGAAGGCACAGGTGGCTACAGATATTGGGAAGAGGGTTCAGGTAGGGACTTGAACAAACCTGAGCTCCTCCAGGCTCCCTAACTACAGAGCTTGATGACAGAGGACCCAACATGCTGCAGAAGACTGAGGTATGAGGTATGGAGCAGGCAGGACTTGGTTGAGTGGAAGGGAGATGCAAATCCAGCCATGTAGTGTGTCCCCAACCAGAGAGGACTGAACCAAACAGATTCCCAAGGAAGACTGTGATCGTTCCTCAGCATCAGTCACAGACCAGAAAAAGCACCCTCAGTGTGAGTTCTGGGTTTTAGTTTTGTTCTTTTGTTGGACCTGTTTCTCCATCACAAGATTGGTTTGGGCAGGATGGGCCCTGGAGTCACAGGTGCAATGACCTCTGGGCTGTGTCATGTAGAAGCACCTCAGGACATGATAGTAGACCCTGCCCCCACTCAGACCATAGCTCTTCACTGATATGGAGGGCCCCAGGGCATGTCTAACTTGAAGGTGACTTAACATGCCCCAGGACTCAAGCCATCATGAGGATGTGAGTGAAAGATGCCCAGGTTGCAGCGCAGAAAGAAGCATGAATCAAAGAATGAACCAGATGCTCCAGGAGTTTGCACTGTGGACTCTGGGCCTCTAGCTTGACTGTTCCCTCTTATATGGGGCCATTACTAGGGACATAGTAGCCTTTAAGTAGCCCATGAGTAGGCCTGCTGGGGCCAGTCCTGATAGAGTGCTGGTTCAATAGCATCCATCAGACCTGAAGAACTGCACACAGTCAAAAGAACAGGCAGTCCCCATAGTTTCCAAATTTGGGGGTTTCTCTGGAGTCTGAGGTTGGGATATGGGAGGTTCTCTGGGAAGACAGAAGGAAAGGAGACTGTGAATACTAGGCTGTAGCTTTTAACCGAGAGTATTCCAAGGATTGTCCCAGCTTTTCATTGTTGAGGTGGGAGTAGAGAACAGAAGATAAGGCATTTGCTTTGCATGCACTTGTTCTTGGATCAATCCCCTGTTTTGAATATGGCTTCCTAAGTACTACCAGGATAGCCCCTGAGCACTTCAGCATGTGACCCAAAAACTCAAAATAAAAAATTTTTGATCAGGGATATCAGGTAGAGAGGTCAGAGGATTGCAGCAAACATGGACGTAAACATGTGGAAAGCCCACATTTGATCCCTGGCACCACACAGTTTGAAAGCAATACCAGACACTGTTGGGTGTGGCCAAAATAATTTTCCTAGAATTCTCCTTAGTCCCAGGTTAATCAGAACAACGGGTCATTGTCTTTGGAGGGGCTGTCTCATGTCTCAAAATGCTTCCAAGAAAGGAGATGAAGCAGAAGCAACCCACATTGATTAATGTCTTTCTTCCAGCTCCTAGAATCTGCCTCTAGCCTGAATTCCCCCATATTTCTGCAGATTCAGGAACTACCCTCGCCATCTCAGCTCAGGCAGCTTCGCCTTCATCAAGTAAGAGCCTTGGATATGAGCTGAGCATGCTGACTTCCCCCTCTCATCCCCATCTTTGCTGGTACCTACCTGGGTTTCAATTAGCTCCAGACCTCATAAGCCAGTCCCATGTTTCCCCCATACCCACTGAGCTCCACTTCACCACCCTCAGATGCTCTGCTTCCCTCGGGAAAAAGAGAATCACATTGGCCTCCCGGTACCAGCCCTGCTCTAGCTGCTGCACTTTGAAATATTGGCCTAATATTCCTGGAATTATTTTTTGTTCTCTTGTTCTGTTTTCCTGAACAGCCCCTTGGAGGCTTCATTCCCTTGCTCTGAGCATGGGGTGATACTGCCATCAAATCTCCCTGGACAACTCCAACAGAGCCAGGATGAGGGAGGGGGCACAGTGGTTGGGAAAGCATTAAACTGGCATGCTGGGGTGCATCATTCTCCCAGAGGCCTAAGCCCAGAGCAATCCCCTTCTCCCACAGACACCACCTCACAAGAAGGAGCAGGTGAGGAGGGACAAAGACACTTGTCTCCTGACAGACCAGCACCCCCCCTCCTATTGACTTGCTTTCCTCTGACTGTCGTCTAGGCTCTGATTTTTCAAATTCTTTCCTGATGTATGGTGTTCTCCTCAGCCCTCTCCATCCCTGAGACAGCTCCACGCAGCCCTGCTGAAAACCCCAGCCTCTCGGCAATTTGCTGCCAGTTGTTTCTTGGGCACTAAATATTTAATGAGTATCAATGACATGCCAGGCATCATGCCAGGCTTCCACATCATAAGGCTATTGAAAGAGAATGAGAGCAATAGCAGTCATGATAACCAGCCTACTATATGTGGATGTGAGCAGGCCTCCTCCTCCTCCTTTATCATCTTTATTGACATCATCTTCATCATCATCTACCTCAATGGCCCTTCCTAGGTGCAATCCAGGTGCTAAACACTTCCCGTGTGATCCTCACTTGGGATCTATACCCTGTCAGTGCATATTGCCGCCCTCCAAGCTATGATCTGCAGGAACCTTTGCAGGTGAGAATGCCTCTAAGATTCTCTAACAGGTGTGATTTCTTAGCAGCAAGGCAGAGGCACTTCCGGTGGCAGCAGGAAGTATAGATGCATAATGCCAAGAGCAAAAGAATTGGCATCTTGTTGGCTGGCCTAGCCAACTCTCTCAGAGGATGGAGGGGCCCAGCCAGGAGTCAGAGGTGAGGAAATGTAGTGTGAGCCCCCTGCTGGAGTGTTTCCCTGTCTGCACCTTTCTGGGGTACCTGTCTGTTCCTGAGTCTGGCAGATAGGGCTCTGCAGTACTGGTTCTGTGACGACATCCTGGAAAGAACAGAGGATAGATGACCTATGAGCTGTTCCCTTTGGGGAATGCTTTTGCCCTAGTGCCCAGAGCCAACAGGAGCAATCCTCAGTGGAAGTATAGATAATGGGGTTATGTCACCTCTGGCTGGAAACACCCCTAACCTACTGAGTGACCTGGAGAAGGTTAAGTTTTCTCCTGTGACTTTGATCAAGCCTCCTCCTGCTGTGAGAATTCTGCAGAGAATTTTTTTTTGTAGTTTTGGGGGGCCACACCCGGCACTCCTGGCTCTGAGCTCATGAGTTCAGAAATGACTTCTGGCTAGTTCGGAAGACCATATGGGGATGCTAGGGATCGAACCTGGATCCATCCCAGTTTGGCCCTTTGCAAAACAAACTCCCTACCACTGTGCTATCTCTTCGGGCCCCGCTTCTTCTTGCTTAAAACAGGGAGCACTTTCTTTCTCTTTGTTCAATTCCCAAATGTTTATTCAGCATTTCTCATGGGTCAGACTCCAAGCCAGTGTCTTCCAGCCATGTGGAAAGCAAAGAAGAGGCAACCATCCTAATGTCATCCTGCTTGTTGTATGCCACGAGTAGTTGGGTGAAGAATTTAAAGCCAGACATGACCACACTCTGCCGTGTTTCAAGCTGTAGGATCTAGGCATGTCACTTACCCTGTCTGGGCCTCAGCTTCCTCATTGTTTAATGGGGAGGTCAACAGTTCTTCTCTAAGCAGGTATGATGAGAATGAGAGGGAGCATGCTGGTCTGGCTCAGAGTAGGACACAGCTCACTGAGTACTCAGCAGGTGGCAGTCATTGCTATGGAGATATTTTTGCTCCATGAAATAGGGGCTTCCAGGAGCAGTCAGGAAACAAAAGTGTCACCTCCCTACAATGGCCCTTCCTCATTTTGTGCTTCTTAATACCTCCATCCCCAGAACTTCACTTCAAAGTTTCCCAGCCATTTCCTGCTTCCAATCCCCACTCCTGGTCCGAAACTCATAGATTGGGGTCTGAACTCCTGGTATGAACTCAATATGTGACTCTGGACATAGAGTCAATGGTGACAAGACTGAACCCTCAAGCCTTGAAGACTCCAAAGGGGGAAGCAGACAGACTCAGAAGGGTCAGAGGAGACATGGGTAGGAGTATTACATGCGATAACAGATGCCTTAGTGACATCAGTCCTGTGGTCCCTGGTCCCTTGGACTTGCCCCTGTCCAGTTTGTGTCTGTGCCTTTGCCCTTACTCTTTCATTATCACATGATCTTTTCAGTAGTCTGTGTGTCTGTTCAGGATGGTCTTAAAATGTGGTCACTGGATATGGTGATTTGGCCCCACCTTAATTCATCACCTGAGCTTCATTAAGTCCCCAAAGAAATTCTCTCCAAATGATGACAATGTTCTGAGATTCCAAGTTGGATAAGGATGTGGAAGAGGCACAAGGCAACCAAATAGAGCACATGTTGGGACTAGAGTCATGGTCCAGCAGGCAGGGCACAGAGTACTTGCCTTTCATATAGCCAACCTGAGTTTGATTCCTGGCATCCCACATGGTTCCCCAAGCACTGTCAGGGATGATCTCTGAATGGGACACACACTTACACAGAACCAAACTAAATATGCACAAAGGCACAAGTATACAAAGATATACACTCAGCTATTACAATCTATACCAACTACATCTTTTGTTTTTCTTGAGTTTTGGGCCACACCCACTGATGCTCAGGAGTTACTCCTGGCTATGTGCTCAGAAATCGCTCCTGGCTTGGGGGGCTATATGGGAAGCCAGGGATCGAACCGAGTTCTATCCTGGGCCAGCTGTGTGCAAGGCAAATGCCCTACTGCTGTACTATTGCTTCAGCCCCCATATATCTTAATATACGGATACACACAGGTATTCCCAGACATACTTACACAGACACACTAGTATAAATGCCCACATATAGACACACATGTACACATTCATACAGAAACACACATGTAAGGACACACTCCACATAGGACACACATCCATACTCACCGACATTGAACATGCAGACTGACACACATCTATCTATACTGACTCACGCATAGACATTTGCACACATACTCACACGCAGACACACACATCCATCCTTGCTCACACGCACAGTCTCACACATGCACACATCCCTCCACCAGCCAGCCGTCTCCCAGAGCCAATTAGTGAGTCCGGGTGCTCTCAGGGGAGCCCTAGGTGACAGACTTATTGACCGGCTGAAGTGGCGGAGTGGCAGCAGGAGAGCGGAGTCATTTAAGCAGTGTGCTGCTCCTCCCGAGGGCGGGCGACGGGGACTCCGAGGTGCAGAGTAAGTTGTATTTACCGTGACGGTAATTGAAAGGCAGCAGCAGCCACCCACATTGTCCCCGCCAATACCTAATTGCTGGAGCAAAAAGTACTGGAGAGCAGGGGCTAGAAAGAGGGGAGGGGGACAAAGTGAATAGAGCCCAGAATCAATAGTGAAAGCTTTCACAGTGTCAGACACAATCAATGGAGCTGAACAAGTAGAAGCTGTGGAAAATTAGCCTCCAGGCTGACTCGGTGTGAAAGCTAGAAACTGGTAACTGCAGAAACAGAAGGGAAATCTCGGCCACCCCTTCTGTCGGCGTGTTTCCTGACTGGCGAGAGGAAGCCAGGGCCTGTTTAATGCACACGGGTTTGGCTGAGAGTGAATCGGACAGACCAGAGCTTGTTCCACTGGGGAAGGACTTCAGACCTGGAAAGACCATGGCAGTCTAGGAACTTGTGGATCCATCATTTCAGCCTATGGCACTTCATTTGGCTGATCCACAATCCACAATTATGTGCAAGAAAGAACTGAACAGGGTTTGAATCAAAGACCAGGATTTGAATCCTGAGTGTGCCACTTCATTGTCTAGAAAATTAGAATGATGTCACTGGGCAGGGATCAGGGATGAAAACTTTTAAAGAGATATCCAGGCCCAACTCCTTGCGCCCATAAATGTTCCATTCTGTGGCAGAACAAAAAGGGCACCTCTATTAATGTGACGGTAAAACAGATCTGGCGATGAGATTATGTGGGGTCATGTGGGGTCATGTGTCATTGCTTGAAGAGCAAGGCAGAAGGCTCTCACATGTGTTACCACACCTTGATTTGGCTCCATGATGCTGGTGTCAAACTTCTGCTTTCCAGAAGCAAAAGAATTCTGTCTTCTGTTTGTTACAGCAACCTCGGGAAACATTAGAGTTAATGTTAGAGTTAATAATTAGAGTTAATGTGCTGAGTTAGAAAGATAAGCAATCTTTATTCAAACTCCAGACACAGAAGTCAAGGAGATAGGTTAGTGGTTAGAGGCACATACTTCACATGCTTAGGAACCCAAGTTCAATCTTAGTACTATATGGGCCTCTGAATACTGCTAGGGTGGTTCTAGAGGTATGTCTCAGCACTTTGATTAGCTCTGTATCCTCAGATCCTAGAATGAAACTGACCTGCCCAATAAGACAAATATCACCAATAAGGGTCTCTGAATCCCTGAGCTCTACTTGGGAGAACCCCCTCCAAAAAAACACCACTTGATACATAACAGACCTCCGAAGCAATACAATTCCAACCACAGCAGATGCCAACATTAGAATCCAGAGTCCCACTTTAAGGAAAGGTTTTGAGTTCCTATGCAAAGCATCTTAACTTTCTCCAATAGATTTTTGGAGCCCACTTTTGTTTCTTATTTTATTACAGTGTGTCCTCTGGCAAAATGTAAACACCATAAACGAAAGCTTCTTTAATTTGTTCACTGATATCTTCAGGGACCAAGAGCAGGACCTGCCACATAGTATGTGCTCAATAAATGTTTGTTGAATAAGAAGGATGATGCTAAACATCAATAGCTTCATAAATAAAATCTATCGGGCACACAGGGGGTACTCAAAAGATGGCAGCTGGTAAACAAAAGCTCTCAGTGGGACAGGGAAGACAGTATCTTTCCTCGCCTCTCCTTGGACTGAAACATAGTGACCAAGACACCCCCAGAAGATCTGGCTTCTAAGGGAACATGCAGGACAGGTGTGTAAATTGCCCGTGCAGGTCAGGGCTTGTAAATCTGGGTGCTGTATAGAGACACTAACCAGCATCTGCCTCGATCTGAGACCCATTGCTTCTATACTCACCCCTTGATTCCTTTGGGGAAAGACTTTGACTACTGGGACATGAGACAGGAGCCCTTATAATTATTTACAAAATATCCTGTGTTTCCCACATATGTGGGATATAAAAAAAATCATAGTTGGTGAAGAACAGATGCTCAAAGACAATAGAAACAAAGAACATGAGAACCAGTCTTTAGGAGGAAGTTTGACACCTTGGTGGGGAAAATAGGAAGGGAAGAAAAGACAATGGTGAAGGGAAGGGGTCACTCAAGAGGACAGTGCTGAAAAAGGGTGGTAAAGTGTTAAGCATAAAACCTCGTCAATAACAGCAATGTAAATCACAGAGCCAAAAATGTATAAAGTGCCTGTGGAAGTGGAAGGGAGGAGGAATTGGGGACACTGGTGGTGAGTGATGGAAATTGAGACTGATACTGAAGACACTGCCTAAAACTCAACCCAAACATGAACAACCTTGTAATTCAGGATAACTATATATACATATATATATTTATATATATTCTGTGGACATATGTACACTTCCCTCGTGACATGTTACATTACTGTTAGATTCTATAGATGGATCTCTACCCTGAAATAGAAGTGTACAATTTACCTCCCTCCCATGCCCACAGTGGCAAAGAGTCTCCAAGATCAACCCTGAGAACATCATAGCCAAACAAACCCAAGACAAGCTGGGAGTGATGGTGCAGAGACTTCCTGCAAGGGGTGCTGGATGCAGGAGAAAGGTATGTGGGGAACTCTGGGGCTCCAGAAAGTAGGATATCCAGCCTCCTGAGAGAAGACTGTCTATCTCTGCCCAGCGCTATCCAAACTGGAAAGTGGCCCTAGGTGTTTTGTTTGCAAGGGGCCATACCTCAAAATGCTTAGGAATCACTCCTGGTAGTATGGGATTCCAGGGATTGAACCTGGGTCACTTGCACACAAGACAAATGCTCTACTCACTGTATGATTCTGGCCCCAGAAATCACGCAATGGACGATGCCACCGGGAAGAACTAAACTTTTATTTTATTTCTTTTTAACAGTGAGCTGTGAACCACTTGCCTAGATCTAACTCCTAAAAGCCCAGCCTTGCAGACCAATGACCCTTCCTAGACTTCGCACAGGAAGTCCACTAGTGATCTCCATGCAGAAAACCTGTGCCCAATACTTCTTCCATGAAGATTCTACCAAACTCTATCACCACTGACCTAGATCAGAGAGCTAGCTGCTTGCCCTCTCCTGTCTCAACTTTCCTGAGGGAGCCCAGTTCCAGACCTGAGGAAGAATCCAGGAAGGAAGCAGAGGAAGGATCCAGGACCCTTCATACATACACCAGGGGTTCTCAAGCTAGCTAAGCCCACACTGATGAGGCTATTCGCTCCCTGGTCTGGAGCTGTGGGCTGAGTTCACCCTGACCCACCCCTCTGTCAAGTGTATTTTCACATCCTCCTGTGTCTAGTCCTGGGATGTCAGAGCCCAGCTTCTGACCAAGTAGGACTCTGCATGTCTTTGTGCCTCACTCTCCTCCTTGGTGCTGGGAAGGGTCTTGGAGAATAAATATATGAAGTTGTGGAGACTCCTAAGCCCAGTCTGGCCATCACTGAGAGCCTCTTACCCAGCAGAATAAATTGCACTGCAGATCAACATTAAATAGGATTGGAAAGAAGGCATGTAACCCTGCCATGCCCATTTTACAGGTGAGCAAACTGAGACTCAGAACAGGCAAGGCTAATCACAGCAGGTTGCTGGCAGATCTGGAAACCAGACCTGTCTAACTCCAGGACCTTAAAGGTCATCACTGGCTCCCAGTACAGCACACAGCACTTGATCTGTGGAGTTTCCATCTACACCCATTCCCTGCAGGCAAAAACTCTCCTGACAGAAGCCCCAGCCTACAGAGCTGTGCAGCTGCATCCTCCATCCCCCAGAAAGATCACTGGCCCTGAGTTAATTGCTGGTTTCAGAGCTGTGCGGGGAGGCCCCGGGTGGAAATTCAGCCCCAGGGGTCTGGCCTCCCCCCTTCACAGACAAAAAGCCAGGCTACTGCTCTGCCGGCTGATTGCTGTCAGTTCCACACCTGCCCTCTGACTCACTAATTGGCTCATCCTCGTTAGAGCCATTTCACGGAGATGAAATATATGTGTGAATGTCTGTGGTAGAGTTCAGCCAGGAAGGCTGAAACATCAAATGAGTAGTGCTAGCTCCTCCAGGGAGCTACAGAATAAAAGTTGTCTGTCCGGGAGCAAGAAGAAGGGAAGAGGCTACGGCCTGGCCAGTTCTGGGTCTGGCCAGGTGCTTTCCCTTTATGCAGCAAATCGAACTGGAGGAAAATTTCTCAAGGGCTTCAAAGCTGAAGCATTTGTTAGCAAGTGCCTGCAGAATCCACGGAGCCTTATCTTGGGAAGATGAAGACAGGCAAGGCAAAATATATACTTAGAAATCCCGAAATCAGCACACTAGTTTGCAAGATCCCTGTCTTCTCCCTCAGGTACTTTCAGGAGCCTGTGTCAGCTCCTGACCTCTCTGACTAGACCAAGTGGTAGCTACAGCACCTTCTACAGTAGATCGCAGGCTGGGAACAATGGACTCTAGTAATCAACTTAGCATCATGCTAAGAGAAAGTAAGATAAGGTCTTATCCATAAATATTGACCTATTCATAAATAGATACATACATATATTCAACTATCATCTATCCATATACCCACCCACTCATCAATCCATTCATTCATGCATCTACCACCCAGCCACCTGCCATCCATTCATCCTTTAATTATTAATTCTATTATCCATCCATCTACCATCTATTCATCCATCATCCAATTATTCTATCATCCACACATGCATACCTATCCCTATAGCTGTTGATTTAATATAAAATATAATGTCTAATGTCCATGTATCTAGAGGAGGCCTTTCTCAGCATGGCAGAGCACCTTTAGCCCCTTCAGTGAACGGGTCTGAAGGCAGGGAAGTAATGGTGGAGAAATAATTCATGAGCAGTCAAAGTTTCATCAGAGTCAGCCAACTTTATTCCAAGACCCTATTTACCATATGCTTTTCCTCACATGGGTTCTTTGCTCAGCTTATTCCAAGCAGTTTCCTCTTAGCTGCTTCTCCTCTGGATCTGCCTCTCTCTCCTCCCTTCTCCTTAGCCAGACCCCTTTCTTTATCCTCTAGATCCCCACCCACCAGAGTAGAGGGTAGCCCTGTAATCCAGGTGTATTTAACATTTGAACAGAACATTTAGGGCATTGGGGGAGGGATATCTTACAATAGCCATCCATCCGTTTATTCGTATTCCCACTCATTCATATATCCTTTTATACATCTACTCATTCTTTCATTCACACATCTACCATGCATTCACTCATTCATACATTCATTCATCACTGTCCATTCACTCATTCATCCATCATTTCAATCAAAACTGAGACTTTCTCTCCTGAGTCCTTTGAATATCCTGTTTCTATTGGCTGTAACACTTTTCCCTTCAGATGTCCCCATGGGGGGATCTAACTCAGAATTCAGGTCCAAGCTCCCATGCAATCTTTCTAAAGGAATTTTTCTTGATTATCTATTTAGAGCAGTTCCTTTCCTGCCCCCTCAGGTTTAATGGCCTTCTGAGCACTTGCTTCTATCTAAAAATCATCTTGTGTATTTGTTTTATTGCTTGTTTATTGTGCAATCCTCACTCTCCCAATCGAAAGCACGTCTCTTACTCGC
>PVKC010045659.1:0-11380 GCA_004027635.1 Crocidura indochinensis | reverse complement strand
CCTTCCCACCAATCACTTTCTACAGTCACTGGGCACCTCCTAAGGGCAGCCTCAGAACTCTGTCCCCCAACTGTGCCCTATGAAGCTGTCACACACTCACCTCAGCCTCCCAGGCCCAGCTCGAAGGGAATGAGGATTCTCACTACAAAGGGAGAGGTCAGATGGACAAGCAATACTTACCTGGGCCCCTACCTGGCCACAGCAACTCAACTGCAATTCAATACTTATTCATTATGGAAACTTCTGTTCTTATTTGGGGAGAGCCACACTGAGAGGTGCTGGGCGTTGGCCACTCGCTCTAAGCAGAGACACGGTGGGGGATCAGACAGGAGCTCCCACATGCAAAACACTCCAGTCCCCTGAACCAATTCTGGTTATTTTAAATCAGAAACCATTATCTGGGGAGGGGGGCACACAGGGGGTTTGATCTATGCTGTAGGGGAGGGGCGGAAGGAGGGAGGCAGCTCCCAGCTGTTCTGGGCTTTTTGAGAACAGAGTCCTGTACACATCTGCCAGCCATTTGTCCAGAGCCTGGGCAGGGCCCTGGGAGGAGGGAGGGCAAATTAGCATACAGGCCCAACTTGGAACAAAAGGCAGGAATGAGCTGAGAAACTAGTGACCCATCTCAGCTACTCAGAATCTTCTAGGAGAAGAGCTGGTGGGCTCTGCTGCCAAGTGGAGCCTGGAAGCCCCACTTGAGTGGATTTTGGCCTGGACACGGGAAAGAACAAAGGGCACAGAATCATGTCCTGGCCACAGACATCTTTCTCTGGAGTCCACTGTGCTTGGTTGCTCATTCTTTACAGACAACACATGAACACACACACACACATACACACACACACACACACACACACAATCACAAACACACCCTATAAACTAAGCGGTACCAACCAAGTGTCCCACACAGTCCTCCATCCAGAGAAGGCCTGCTCCATAGGGTGTGGTCCCAGCTGGCCTGGACTTCTCAGCTCCCTCATCCTCTCTGATTATTTTTTATTATTAATTATTAATTATTATTACCACATGCCACATCCCCACTTTTAGTTCTGGTAACTAGTTAATCAAAAATAATTTCGGAGACAGTGGGTAGAATATTTGCCTTAAATGTAGCCCATGTAGGTTCCATCCCTGTACCACTTAAGGTCCCCCACAACCCATCAGAAGTTGTTCCTTAGTGTAGGACCAGCAGAAAGTCCTGAGCACTGCTGGATGTAGTCCCCAAATCAAGTGACAACAATAAGAACCAAAATGTACTTGTGCAAGTCACTAGCCAAGTGGCTGCCAAGAGCCCCAGTACCCTGCAGGCCAAACCCCAGTCCTACGGCACTAATCAGAGCCCTCAGAATTGAGACCTGACCCCACAAAGCTTAGCATCTGTGGAGTAAGTTATTTCTGGGGATATCGAACAGTTATATTTCTCAGCCTCTCTACCAGCCGGTCCAGGGAACATAGCCTGAACACCCAGCAGAGCCCCATGACAAGAAGGTGGGGCTCTCTCTCTCACTTGTCACCCCCTCTGGGCGCTGTGCCCCAGATCTGTCCTGTTGGTGCTGTGTAGCTGCAGTCTTATGTGGTTCTAGCCTAACCAATCTCCTCTTGGAACAGCCCCCCTCCACTTCCCAGACCCAGTGATCTATTTTTCCCCAGCCCCCAGGGGTCTCAGTCATGAAGCCCCTACTCAAAGAACTTGCTTGGAGTAAGTTTCTTTTCCTTGCAGCAAAAATCTGGGTTACTAGGAGGAGGGCAGTGGAGAATCTAATAAATCTTAGAATATACTTCTTGGCTATAAGGTGTGTGTGTTGGGGGGGGGGGGAGAACCTACTTACTGGTGTCATGAAAAGACTTTCCAGCTCACTCTGAAGAGAGCGGGGTTCAGAAGTGACTATTGTATTCAAGCTGTATTAAATCAAGCTGTGAGCAGCACTGGGCTCTGCTTTTAAAGAATGCCCTGAGCCAATTCTGATGTTTAAAGGGAAAAGGAAAAGTTTCCAAGGCTCCCATAAATTCCAAGGAGAGGAAGTTTCAAACTTGGGTGTTCACAGTCTGTGGCCCCCACCTGGAAGCAGCTTGATTTCATGTATTTGGTTTTACTGTTCAAACTTGAGGGTCTTTTTAACTTTGTATTTTTACAGGTCTCAGAAGAAAAGGGAGAGGGAGCCATTTACTCACCAAGTGCCAAAGAAAACCCCAGTGCCTCCCTCAGAGGGCCTCCGCCTGAGGCAGCAGCAAGTCAGGGGGGTGGGGAGGGACCCCCTGGCTCCTGGCACACCCCAACACAGCACCTCCTGCCTGTTGGAGGCCTGGCCTGCAAGGCCAGCGGCTAATTAACTCCAAGAAGATCAATTCAGGCCAGAGCTGGAGGAGAGGCGGCAGGGCAGTCCTGTCCGGACTGTGTCCCGGGCCTCCCTCAAAAAGCAGGAGGAACAAAATGGAGACTTTCCAAAAACAAAGCAAGGGCCGGCCAGGAGCCAAAGAAGCCTAAATTTAGTCCCTGGGGGGAAGACGGCTGTGTCTGCTCAGCCACGGGGCCAGGCAGGGCCAGCCCCCTCAGAAAGGTCAACCAAACCATCCAGGGCTCCTGGGGCACCTCAACTCCAGCTTGAGGCCCTGGCTCCAAGCTTAGTCCCAATCAGGAGGGGGATTCACACTTTCCCACCCCAGCTCTGCCCTCCGAGCACTGCCCACCCAATAGTAGCCTGCAGAAGGAGTGTCTGTCAAGCAGAGAGGTGAAGGGGCAATGCCTGTGGGATCTGGGGCCAATGCCTGGCTCTATGTCCCATGTCTCATGTGTCCAGGAATAAAGTATCTCTTCCCTCAGAGCTGCAGTTTTACCATTTACACAAGGGAAGTGAGAAGGCTAGTCCCCAAAGTCAAGATAAGATCCAAATAAGCCTTGAGATGCAAGTGTTTCTGCACATGTGCATGATGATCTCTACACATGCATGTATATACATCTACATATGTACATGCTAGGAAGAGGGGCAACACTTCAGACACATGCAATCAGCACCTCTTGTTTGGGGGCCTTACTGTGAGAACAATACCCCCATATCCTTGGGCTTCATGTCTTACCACCTTTGCCTCTGTCGCTCAGGCAGGTCCCGATCCAGTTCCCTTTTTGTTCATAACCCCCAGAACAGAAGGCAGAGGTGGGAACTGCACACTTCGTTGCCTTTCCCCAGGTTATGGTAAATGTGGGAAGGTTCTAGAAACAGCAATAGGAAAACTTGGAGATCCAAGAAGACTTGAATTCCTGCCCTACTAAAGTTGCCTATCTACAAACCAATTCAGATTCCCAAGGCTGTGCACAGGGGACCTCCGGGCTGTAGCCAACAAGAAAGCCCCCAAAGGGACATCCATGGGGCAGACTGGTGCTTGGACCCTAGGTAGCCCAAATGGGTTCTTTCCAGATAACACATGCCTTGGCACTGTCAGGCAGCCAGGAATCTCCAAACTGGGGTGGGGATGAGGGGTCAAGGGAGCAGTAATACAGTGGGTAGATTTTTGCCTTGTACAGAACCAACCCAGGTTTGATCCCTAGCATCCCACATGGTTCCTTGAACACAGCCAAACATAGCCCTGAGTGTAGAGCCAAGTATAAACTAGGTATAAGCAGAGCCAGGTATGAGCACCACTGGGTAAGGTCCAAAAAGCAAACAAAACCAAAGACAAATGTGGGGTGGGAAGAAGTTGAAGGAGTGAGGAGAGGGATATGCAGGATAGGGGAATCCAGTAAGGAAGAAAATAACAAACACCTTTCCATGGGGTGGGGGGTTCTAGAAGGACTTTTCCCTTGCAAGAAACCATTGTGAAAGGGGATTATTAGTGCCAGGAGAGCAACTTTGCTGCTGCTTGCCTGGTCTTTGCCCACCATGGGGTACACATGCAAGTATAAGTCACATTCTGGTGTGAGACCAGGGGGGCAGGCAGCAGATGGGGGCCAAAGAGAGAGCATGGAGGTAGGGCATTTGCCTTGCATGCAGAAGGATAGTGGTTCTAATCCTGGTATCCCATATGGCCCACCGAGCCTGCCAGGAGCGATTTCTGAGCATAGAGCCAGGAGTGGCTCCCAAGCGCTACCAAAAACAAACAAACAAAAAATTCACACATAGCCCCAAGGAGGTGCAATTGGTTTTGCCATTTCACAGATAGGAAGCTTAGCTTCAAAGAGATTGGCTGAGTTGCCAAACACTGCACCGCTAAGTACCTGTTGGGAGAATGGAAAACCAGGGTAGGGGATAGAGCTGAGAGGGAAAAGGGGCCTCTGGAAAGCCACTCTCAGGGGCTATGTGGAAGCCAAGAATGCAATGTAAGCAACAGAAAGAGCCTGAGCAAAGGTTGGGGTGAGTACACATATCAAAGGCAAATCAGAGTCAGGGACTTAAATAGCTAGGGTGCCTCCCTGACATACAGCAGACCTGGGTTCAATCTTCCACACTTCCAGGCGTGATCCTGAGTGCAGAGCCAGGAATAAGTCCTGAGCACTATGGGTCCAAAAACAAACAAAAAATCAACAAGAGAAGAGCAGTCAAGGGCTGTGGTGAGTGAGAGGCAAACAGGGCTCTGACAAGCAGTGTGAGCCAGCTGGCTAATCCTGGCTGACTGGGAGAGCTCAGCAATTGGGGAATACTCTCAGCATGGTTGAGGGAAATACAGACCAAAATGGGAGCAGAGACTGTGGCTCAGACTCCTGTTGGACAAGAGCCGTCCCCCAGGTGCCTTGAAAGAAGAACTGGGGACACCCTCCAGATATGGCCTGAGCATTGAGAACAGGAGGACCAGTCAGTCATAGGACTGGAGGGAGGCTTGGAATGCCCTACGGGTGACAAGATGAGGTGTGAATGCTGACAGAACATGCAAATTTCCCGACCACTGAGAACTCCCAATGCTGCCCCCACCAACTATCAAGCCACCATGTGCATAAATGCTGGGCCCACCCAGTAGGGTTCCTCCTCGCTGTGATGCCCTTGCTTGTCTTTTCTCACAGACAGCAGAGCCCTGGCACCCTCAGGTGAAGCTGCGTCCTGCAGACCCCAGGCCTGGTGTCATGGGCAGCCCCTTCCTCACCCTCCACTTGCTGCCCACTTGCTTTTTGTTTTTGACTTTGCTTTTTTTGGCCACACTGGGAGATAATCAGGGGTTACTCCTGGCTCTGTGCTCAGAAATTACTCCTGGTTGGTTTGGGGAAGCCATATGGGATGCTGGGGTTCATACTCAGGTCAGCTGTATGCAAGGCAAGCTCCCTACCCACTGTGCCATGGCTCTAGCCCCCCACTTGCCTTTTAAATGAAGCCCAGGAAGAGCTGCCCAGTCCATGCTGACAGCTGGTGGCCTACACAACCAGCACCTTACCATGGGCCTGACAAAAGCCAACAAGGCCCTGAAGCCAATGGTTGGGTACAATAGGCACACACTTCATACCCATATCCAGTCATGGCCACACCCGGCACCAAGGGGGAACCCCCCACCCAGGAAGCCAAGGCTGGTGTGCACCACAGTCACTGACTTCCACAGTAGAATCCCTCACCTGTTCCCCCTAAGAGGCATGACAAGCCACCCTGTTCTGTGTGTCAGGGAGTGTACTGTATTCCACATGATCCTCACCTCATCCATGTGGCAGCTCCTGCCAAGGGCCATTTCTACTCCTATTTACAGAGTGGCACAGAGAGAGGAGGAAACCAGGCCACAGCCAACAACTAATAAGTGATGGACCAGGCATCTAATCTTTTCTGGCTGGCTGTTCTGGAGCACTTTTAACTCTGCTGTCTCCTTTTCTTCTGAGGGAATAAACTCCAAAGAAATGCTCAGGAGGCACGAACACTACTTACTGTGGAACAAAACAATGGGACCTCATGGTTCAGGGCTGGGTTTGGAGGATACAACCTGCTTAAGTCACGTCTAGCAGTGTTAGCATACCCCAGCAATACTCAAAGACCCCAGGGTTATTCCTTACAGAGCTGGGCTGGGGGATGCAGTGCAGGAGACTGAAGGGTAGACAGGACATGTGCCCATAACTTCTATAAGTATCCCAGGCCTTCTGTCTCCCCACTTGTTGTACCTGCCCAAATAAAGCCCATTTTCAAAATTTCCCGTATCATACCTTCAAGAAACGCTAATGCTTCCATTGTACTGAGTAATCAAATATTGTTCATAAGTAAAAAGAGAGAAATAGCTTTCCCTCCAGCCAATGTCTGCCATCTCAGTATCACCATCTCTGAGAAGGGTCTAGAATCAAAAATCTAATTTTTGTTTAACAGGAACAAAAAAGCAAGGCCATATGTGCCACTTAAAATTTCTAGTAGCCATGCTAAAAAGAGAAAAGAAAAGAAAAATCCCTTTTAATAATGTTGTATGATCGGGGCCCGGGAGATAGCATGGAGGTAAGGCATTTGCCTTTCATGCAAAAGGTCATCAGTTCGAATCCTGGTATCCCATATGGTCCCCCATGCCTGCCAGGAGCAATTTCTGAGCATGGAGCCAGGAGTAACCCCTGAGCACTGCCAGGTGTGACCCAAAAACCAATAATAATAATAATAATAATAATAATAATAATAATGTTGTGTGATCAATATATCTCTGAAGAATGTCTTTTGTTATTTCAAAATAACATCATTATATGCAGTTGAAGCAGAATTAGTGAGAGAGACTTTAGCTTACTTTTAAGTTCCTGACACCTGCAGGGATTTGTGACCCAGCTGCCACCATGCCCCCCATCCCTGCTGGGCATATCACTGACACCACCCTCCACAGAAGTGACCAACGAGTTTCTTGTGCCCAAATCTTCAAAACCACATTGTGAGAGACTTTTTTTTTTCCATGAAGGGAGATATGTCCACAACAGTACAGAGGACAAAGAAGGGCATCTGTGAGTTCCAGGAACAGAGAGAGAGAGTTCACTGGGGTAAAGCTCAGCCCAATGGATTCCAAAGCAGCAGGAAATCTAGGCACTCGGATGCCTCCATGTGGGACTCATGTGTGTGCATAAAGGGGCCCTACTCTATCATCTGGTCCTGGAAAAGCACCCATGGCTCAAGCCACAGGCCATGATGCCAGCAGAATCCAACTTCCCAAAATATTTACCCGAAGGTTCTGGGCATCCGATTCCATTCTGTAAACTTGGATGCCATTCCCAGGCTACCACAACAGATCTCCTGCAGAGCAAGATAAACTCCCCCTCATACTCTAAATAATGAAAGGGGGTGAGGAAGAGAAGGAGATAAATCAACCCTCTGCAGTGGCCCAACTTAAAAGGAATTGTGGTCTGAAGCAAGAAGGGGCAAGGAGGTGGTCTGCTTATCAGGCAGAGCGCTGCTCCAGACACAAACAAACGTTTGGCAGGCACCGTCCTTCCATAGTCCTGCTCTGCAAAGGTCAAATCTACTCTCCTAGAAGACAATTGAGCTGATTTGCAGGAGAGAACAGCCCCTTCCGTGAACCTAAGTACTGACCAAACTCAAGGCCTGAGGCCCATAAATCTTCAACTTGCTAAGGCAGCCCAGATTTCAACATAACATGTCGAAGCAGAAGTCTGCCAGTGGGACTGGCCCACAGCACCACAGGACCAGCAAAGGCTTCAGGATGAGCTGCTCCCAGAGAGAGGAGGAAGAAAGATGGTCCCTTGATCCCTAGGCCTCACTGAGCACTAAGGACACAGCTCAGGGCCGACCATGGATCATCTCATTTGAACTCCTATGTCCACTCTGAAAACAGTAGCTCAGAATGGGCATAGATAATAACAAGAAGACAACAGGCAGGAGCCAAAGAGATAGCACAGCAGTAGGGTGTTTGCCTTGCACATGACTAACTCAGGACGGACCTGAGTTCAATTCCCAGCATCCCATATGGTCCCCAAGCCTGCTAGGAGCGATTTCTGAATGCAAAGCCAGGAGAACCCCTGAGCGCTGCCAAGTGTGGCCCCCAAACAAACAGACAAACAAAAAGAAAAGAAAACACAGAGAACAAGTGACCCCAAAGTCTCATAAATAGGGCCTCACACTGACATGCCACCCCCACTTTCTTTCTCTCTGAGTTGTGCCACCCATCCTGTTTCCCTTGATTGCTTTGTAACTTTAACCTGTCTACTAACTACCTACAAAGCAAGTCACAAGGAGAAATAAGGGAGGGAGGCATAAGCCCAGAACCCCACCCCCCAGTCACACTCCATTGCTTGCCACCCAGTCCCAACTCCAAAAAACGCAACCCCACTTCTCAAAGGGTCTGTCCAAGAAATGGGCTTCCCAGCGTAAGATTTTCCTCCCACAGAACGTGAGAATAAAGGGTTCTTTGCTTGTCTTCTGAAATAACTGGCTCTCACCATAAAGCAATCTTCTGCCCAGTAAAAATATTTCTGTAAAACTTGGTAACTTTATCTGTGGTTCCTTCTCTGAAAGTCAAAAATCTTGGAGAGTGAAACATGGCAGGGGCAGACTTTATGACAAGCTCATGAAGTCATGTCTACTCAGACATTACCTCTTTAATGCTGTGATTAATTTACTGTTAACCACAGGGACTTTGTGTCTTAATACTCTCAAAGCAAAGCTTCAACTCACATTTCTATGGAACAATACCCATCACCCTAGGCCTGGTGACCAGCCAGGAGGGCATAAGGGCCACTCGCTGGGACTTGGAGGCTGGAAAGTGGAAAGGGCTCTGACGGGATAAGGGGAGTCCTTCCAGCAACCATAATGTAAGGTCAACAGTGGCCTGTTTGTGAAGTAAGGGAGGAATAGCCTGAGTGGAAAGGCACTCATAACGCACCCCAAGACACCTGGATAAATCACTGAAAACCTCCCACCTGAGAACAGAGAGTCCTTCTGGGCAAGCAAATATAACCTTTCACTGCTGCATCCATCACATAGCTGTCAAGTGCCTTCCGAGAGCTGGCCTGGCCCCATGCACTGAGAGGAGATGCAGGTGGGTTGGCTGGGAATCTTCTAGAACACATCAACAACGCTGAAATTCTTAGTATGTATTTATTGTATGCTTTACCTTTGTTAGTTCTTAAAAAGACCCCAAACAGTGGGGACTCTCCTCATTTTACTAAGGAAAAAGTAAAAGCTCTCCATCAATGCCATTTAGTAGAAACAAGACCAGAAACTCAGATCCAGAGATCTTTGTCCCTTACAATAGCAGTGGCATATTTTTATACATTGTACATTGACACCATCAACTTGAACAGTATTGTAACAACCTAAATAATAATAAATAAAAAGCAAAAAATATGTGAAGATTGTGTCCCCTGGAGCCAAGAGAAGACCCACAAGAAAATAAAGTTAAATAATGAGGTTACAATAATTAACCATACAACCTAAGGCAGAGGTTCTGAACCTGGGAACTACATGGACTCAACTGGAGCTTTTCCTAAAAGAGATGTTATGGGATGGGCCTATGGGTGTGATGGGGAGACTAAGAGTTTGATGTGAGAACTATGATCCAGACTATCTGCATGGAAGAGCATAGAAAAAGGTCCTGATTCTTTCAATGGTATGAGTCTTCCAAAGGATTGACCATTGTCCAGGTACCATGTTCCCACCTACACTCACAAGCTGCTGTTGACCTATTGAGAACTGCAGTCAGTGGGTAGCATTCTAACACTGAACCAAGCACAGAGGTTGGTCTATCCATTTTTTATCCTGTGCAGACTTCTCCTCACAGGCCCTTCTTCCTGCTCTGCTCTTAAGCCTGGGGGGAGCTGAGACCAGTCCTCACTGCAGAGTTGCCATATAACCTGAACTGTCAGAGGAGTAGGAATGGGTTCTGGGGTGTGGCCTCTGGTGGAAACCCTGTCTTCCTACTGAAGGAAGAAGTTGCTCAAGCCAATATGCCATCAGTGGGAGAATATCGGAGAACAAAGCTGACCCCAAATTGCTGAAGACTCAGCCCTGCAGCCCCAGAGAGAGCAGGAATCCTGGAATCAGCTACACCTGAATTCAAGTCACCCTCCAACTTTTCCGTGACACAGACATATGTACTTCTGCATTCAACAGCTCCAAAGGGCTTGAAATTCAAAATCCTAACTAATCACAAAACCTCCCCAAAGCTACCTCTCTCCTGAGGTTTGAAGTGACAGCACTGGGATAGAAGCTGTAGGTTTGTGAGAAAAAAAGAAAAGTCACTACCAAAGAGTGTGTAGTGGGGGTGGGATGCACGTGAGAAGCATCGCTCATGGCGACAGAAATGCCTGTTATTGCTCCTAAAGAAAACTTGGGGCCACAGAAAACTAAGCTGCTAAAAAGCTGGGGATCAGTGCACTCAGCTGTGTCCTACCCTTCTGGGAAGGCCTGAGCACCATGAGGAGACCAGAAGAGGTTGGGATTGATTTCCATCCAAGACATACTGTGAAGATGATAAAGCAAGCAAAGAATCAGATTATTAATACAATCTGTTAAAAGAGCATTAAGGTGCCAGAGAGTACAGGGGGAAAGATGCTTGCCTTGCATGCAGCTGACTCCAATTTAAATCTCTAACAGCACATATGGTCTCCCAAAAACCAAAAGGAGTGATCCCTGAGCATAGAGCAATAAGCCCTGAGCATTTTGAATATGGCCCAATAACCAAGTAAAGGGGGAAAAAGTCTTTAGGGCCCGAAAGACTGATAAAAGGGCTGGAGGACTGTACCTGCCTTCCCACATTGGGGATCCTCCAAGGCTGGGCTTTGCTTCTAAAGGCCTACAGAAGGGGTTTACCAATGCTTCCTGGGCAGAACTTTCCTCCCATCATCATCTCTACCCAGAATACCCTATGAGTGCACATGGCCTGCATCTAAATCTTCAGGGACTCAGGGTGAGCTCACAGGCCCATACTGCACCTGGCAATTTAAACTTGATGTGAAGGAATTCAAATAAAACACTTAAGAGTTCTTGTCTCAAGGGAGAAAGAAACTGGTAGATCTATCAGACAGAGACTGGACCAGGTTCAAGAGACTGTCACTGAGGTTCTCTTTCTCAGTGAAAGGTATCATGGCCAAGTGGAAGCACTGGGAGAATCCAGGCCTCTGTCCATCCAGGTCAGAAACTTTCACCGTGGAACCCACTTGCTCACCTCATACCACATATCTGCAGGTACAGAGACCTGCTACCCCTGACCTGCCTGCAGTCCCTGTCTTTCCTAGAGGTTCCTGCCCTCACAGTCACCCAGAACACAGAATGATTCTAAATTTTGCCAAGTCCTAGGGGCAGGGGTGCTCCAAAATTTCTGCACTTTTGATAGCACTCATGAGCTCAGATAGAGGGCCTCCTTGACCACACCTGAGTCATGCCCATCACCCTATGCTTTCCCCTCTCCACTCTTTCCAGAAAAGTTTTTGTATGTGTTCATTTCTTCATTCTCTGCTAAAATGTATTGGCTCTTTGGAAAGTCTCTATAGAGGCAGTAAATG
>PVKC010045658.1:0-11363 GCA_004027635.1 Crocidura indochinensis | reverse complement strand
ATTTAGAATTTATTTTCTCTCTCTCTTTTTTTTTTTTTTTTTTTTTTTTGGTTTTTGGGCCACACCCAGTGACACTCAGCGGTTACTCCTGGCTATACGCTCAGAAGTCGCCCCTGGCCTGGGGGACCATATGGGGCACTGGGGATCGAACCGCGGTCCGTCCAAAGACTAGGGTACCTTACCTTAAGCCAGGCACCTTACCTCCAGCGCCACCGCCCAGCCCCAGAATTTATTTACTTTCTGAGTTGCCTATTTATCTATTTTGCTGGTTCATTTTTGGGTTTCATCTGGCAGTGCTCAGAGCTTACTTTTGGCACTGCACTCAGGAGAATCACTCTTAGCTGACTTAGGGGACCATATGAAATGCCAGGGATTGAACTTGGATTGAACTTGGATTGAATACGTGCAAGGCAAATGGTCTATCAGCTATTTTATTACTCCAGTCTCTCCCTTTATCATTATTAAATGGCTTCTTTATCTATTTTGGTGGCCTTGCTTTCAGTGTACTTTCCTCTGGTCTTAGGGTAGTTATACCTGCTTTTATTTATTTATTTATTTATTTTTGCTGGTGTTTTTATGTTCTGTCATCTGCATCCTTTCAGTTTACATCTTTTTCTAGTCTTTTAATTTGCCTCTTGGAAGCAATAAGTTATTTGATCTTTTTTGCGTCTCTTTAGTCTCACAACTATAGCTTTTAATTGGTGTCTTTAGGCCATTTACGTTTAATATAACTGCCAATACATTTGTTTTTAAATCTATTCTCTATTTGTCCTAGTGGGATTTTGTGTCTTTTTCTCTATTTATCAGCCTTTCTTTATGTAAATTAAATTTTTGAAAATCTATT
Source organism: Crocidura indochinensis (assembly GCA_004027635.1). Classification (NCBI taxonomy): domain Eukaryota; kingdom Metazoa; phylum Chordata; class Mammalia; order Eulipotyphla; family Soricidae; genus Crocidura; species Crocidura indochinensis. The sequence continues at coordinate 10,519 of PVKC010045658.1, read as the reverse complement.
TCATTTTCTCCAACCATTAGCTCATAGTTATATACTCTCAAATTTCTCTTTTAGTGGTTTGCATATCTAAAGATTACAACAGACTAGTTTATTATTAATAAACCCCTCCGGCATAGATTGGGATTAGAAGTACAATAGGGAAGTGGTTATGATGTGAAGTGAACACTGCAAGGATTAGTGACTGTGAAATTTCTCTGCATCACTGGATACTCGTCCTTATGGACCCGGCATCTGTTTCCATCAGTGAATACTCCCATGTATCCATGGAAAAAAAGAGTCTAACTGTAAAGCTCTCCAAATACATCTTTCTTTACCTTTTTAACATTCAGTTTTGGTTTGTTGCCCTATGAAAATTTCAGCCAGCAAAATATTCCCCAAGTGGGATTTATTCAGCTCATATGCATGAAGAAAAGCAATTATTTAATTTGCCGCCATTCGGCTTTTTTCTCTTTCCTTTCCAGATGGGCCAAGCATGTTGCTGAGAAAAATGGCTACCTGGGCCACGTGATTCGCCAAGGCCTCAACGCCTACCTGGAGGGCTCGTGGTAAGTTCAGGCCCCCACCTTGGAGCAAACTTTCTCAACCTTCCCCTGCCCGTGTTTTCAGGGTCAGTTGCTGAAATGGCAGCTTAACATGCATCCTGTAAAAAGCATCTTGCAGGAACTCCCTTCCCTGCCCTCCAGTAATGCGATTCAGTGCAACACAGACTGATTGGCTGTTGATTGGAAACAGAGCATTTCCATGCTTAATTATACCCAAAAATTAGTTCTCGAGGGGTTGTGTCCACATTCATCAAGTTGAAAGACATGCACATGCTTTGCCTTCCAGCTCATTGTAGTTTCAGAGTCTAGAGGTGTCACAGAAAATCTAGCTGACCCTCTCTGCCTGTCACTGGAAGGATTCCAGGATTTCTTGATGCCCAGAGAATTTAGGACTCCAACTAGATCCTTCCAATTTTGTCTTGTTTGTTTGCTTGTTTTAATTATTTTTTAATTTAAAGCATCATGATTTACAAAGTTATTTATAGTTAAGTTTAAAGTATGCAATGTTTCAGTATTAATCCCACTACCAGTATCAACTTCCCAACACCAATGTTCCCCACATGGCCTGCTCCTCCTAGCCCAGCCTGCCATCATAACAGGCACCTTTTCAAGTTTGGTTGTTAAAGTTTGGGTCTCATGATTTCAGTGTTCTTGACTCCATGGTTTGGATATTTAGTTCTGTCCTTTCTGAACACTACCAATGTTCCTAAGTTCCTTTGGTCCCATCCCCCATTATTTCACATTTAACTTTCTCATCCTCCACTCAATTTCTTTTCTTCTCCTCACTAAACTATGGAGCCTAGTGTATTCTCGACAAACCCCATTTAAACTATTGCATCCCTTCATGCAGTTATTCTAAATACTGCATATAAGTGATATCATACTGTATTCATTCTTCTACTTCTGGTTTACTTCATTTAACATGATATTTTCTAGTTCCAGCCATGTCATGTTGCAGTGAATTGCAGTGACTGCAACATTAATTACAGCTGTGTAGTACATCATTATATATATATATATATATATATATATATACACATATGTGTGTATGTGTGTGTGTACATCTTCATGATCTACTCATCTGTTGGTGGGCATTCCAGCTCTTAGCTGTTGTGTTGAGTGCTGTGATGAATAGTGGTGTTCAAACATCCTTTTAAATTAATATTTTATTGTCCTGAGGATAGACATCCAAGACCCTTGTTGGGTTATATGGCAGCTTGATTCTGAGTTTATTGAGAACCCTCTATATTGTTTATCCATAGAAATTGGACCAGGCAGCATTCCCACCAGCAGTGGATGAGAGTTCCTTTTCACCACATTCCCACCAACAAAGATAATCCCAGTACTTTTGATATGTGCCATCCTAATTGGTGTAAGATGATATCTCATTGTTGTCTTGATTTGGATTTCCCTAATTATAGTGATTATAAGCATGTTTTCATGTCCAGCTCTGTCTTGTACTGAGTTTTCCATGACCAGGAGCCAGGAAAGACTGCAAGTCAGCACCAAGTAGCTCCCCATTTTTGGCCTTTTTCAGATGATGGAATATACCCCATCCTATGCTTTCTGGGATGAGGTACCCCCAAGTACTTACAAGTATCCCCCAAGTGTGGCTTACAAATGCCACATTCCTACTCTATCCATACCCACATTCACCTCTGCACACTTTGCCTTCAGTCAGACACTATCTTTTCCTTCTATCTTTCCTTCAGTCAAACTCTGGCACTCTGTGCTGCTTTTCCCTGGGGCCACATTCTCTGGGCTAGTTTATTGCCTAAGCGATCTGGGTATTTCAGTCATAACTAAAAAGGATATGCAAATCAGGACAGATCCCTCCGGTCCACTGCCTCAAAGACATTAGGCCAGACCAAGCATCGATCAGACTCTGATCCAAACTGCAATTAAAAAGGAAAATGTAAATCCACAGGCACACGCTCTTATTTCCTTCTTGGGACCATGGGTCTTTGTATAACCAACAAATAACATCACAGTGAGTGGGACTCTTAAAGGAGAGGAAGAGCGTAGTGAAAATAGCACTAGATAAAAAAAAACATTTATAAAGGGCTGGAGAGAGAGTTCAACGGGCTTTGCATGCAGGGGGCCTGAGTTCCATCACTAGCTCCTCATGGTCCTGAGCACTGTCTGGGTTTGGCCCCCAAATGAAACAGCAAAAAAGTTTCTTAGTATTTTAATTTTTGCTGTTGTTTGGGGTCACACTCAGCAGTACTGAGAATTGAACCCAGATCAGCTGCATGCAAGGCAAGAGCCTTACCCACTGTACTAACTTGTTGCCCTATTTTTTTTCTTTGTTTTGTTTTGTGACCACATTCAGCTGTGCTGGGAACTACTTCTGGTTCTGTATGCAGGGAGTAATTTTGGAAGTAGGAAAAGAATCTAGTAGTGTTGGAAAGTGACACTGATGCAGACAGAGCATGTGCTCGGTCAGGCCTTTGAGCTTTCTCCCTCCCTAGCCCGCAGTTTTATATCTTCTTATGGATAAATATCATTCAAATGCAATGTAAGATGCAATGACAATTAGTATTAATAGAACATAATCATGTTATTCAGCATACTCATAACAAATGCCATAGTTATAAATTTTATTTTTATTATGCTTCACACAATTAGAAAGACATTTTTAATGACATTATTTTCTAGTCAATGTAATGGTGATGTCTTATTTTGTTTGCTAAATGAACTTCTGTTTATAAAACTCCTACTTGTGACTTGAAGTCTTTCTTGCCTTCCACATTTTCTACCCTTTGCTCTCCCATTTTCTTGTGGGAAACTGAACATTGAACATAGCAAAATCCTCATTTCTAGGATCTTCCCAGTGGTCTGGTCATTTTACAGCCTCCATACATGTAAACACAAACCCCAAGATGTCAGGGCTCTCCCCTGATGCTTCCCTACAGTGGGTGATTCTCTATAGGGTGCTGGAAAGATGGGGAGACAATAGTAGTCTCAGGTCCAATTGGGAGGGCACTTCATATTTGTTCTCTTAAAGAAGCTATATTTCTGGAGTTGTGTGTGTATAAAATTTTGATTAAACATTTTTTAAGAAGGGGACAATAGGCCAAATATTTTTGGAAATTTCTATCTGCTAGCCTTTTGCTTTCTTGCTACTTTTGAAGATAATATCAAAAAGCACTACTTCATTCTTTTCTAAAGAATGAAGGAAGAGGTGAACAAAGCATTTTGTTACCAGAGATACACAGGTGGAATTTGGGGGAAGGACCAGCCTCATCTCCCCCTATTTCATTCCACCATACTCTACTAAGGACCTGCAGTTTTTTCCATGCCCATATATGACCCCTGGGCCTTTGTACCGTCTGTCCCCTTTGCCTTCAATCCTCTTTCATTCTTTTGGTTCTTCTGTGAATATCATGACTCTTCCCTCTTCTTGATTGCCCTAGCCTAGAACTTATCCCTAGGCCCAAGGCCTTGTGCGTAGAAAACTAAAACACTTGGAAGGGCTCTGAATCTGCTGAATGAAAGAATAGAATCAAATAGTAATGGCAACTGTAACTCAAGGGTTCTGAGCAGCAGTTGAAGAGCTTTGGAGGCTCTGGAGAGGAAAGGGTATTGCCTGATTGTGTGTGTGTGTGTGTGTGTGTGTGTGTGTGTGTGTGTGTGTGTGTGTGTGTGGTGTATGTGTGCCTTAGGTTTATCTTCATGCTAGAAATAGCAGGTGGTATGGCCTTGCCTGATGGATAGAATTTCCCCGTTGCCACCCAGGGATCAGCCTTTAAGATCAAAGGAATTACAGGAACAAAAAAAATATGAAATGGAGTTCAATTCAGAGCGAGTCTGGAAAATTTTTTTAAGTCATTCAGTTTTCCTTGAGGGTAAGACTTGTAAAAGAGAGTGAATGATGTAGAACGAGACCAAAGAGGTGCTGCTTACAGAAAGTTTGAATGGTAGGTAATTATACTTTGGACCTCATCTGGGAAGCAATGGGGAGCCAGCCCACATGGTTTGGGGAAATGGAGAGTGTAGCAGGCAAGCACTGATCTCGGGATGCTCAAACTACTATTAGATGAGAGAAAGGAGTGGGAAAGGGAAGCGAGTTCTGAATTGCTGCTTTGGGGAACTGAGCCTGTGTGCTGGGAGGCTGGTTTTTCTCTTTCATCATTCAATCCAGTCATATGGTTTAATGATGTTTTATACCTTCATATCCTGCGTGTCTTGGAACTCCTATCCTCTCTCCATGGGCTTCTTGGATGTGAACACATGGATAAAAACACAGACAACACATTTTTTTCTGTAACTGTAGCTGATATGTACAAAATACTGTGTGAGCTACATGTGTGCTCCAGAACGTAATCAAATAAACACTTTTCAGCTTTCCACCCTACTTGAGAAAATTAATTGCTGCAGCTGTTGAGGTCGAAGCAGTGGTCTGGGCTGCTTCTTTGCATGCAAGGGCTGGATTCCCTAAATATTGCTGTGAGAGATCCCCATGCACTGAGCCAGGAGTATCTCCCCACATTTTTGACTGTGTGTGTGTGTTGGGGGCGGGGGTGTGGAAGAAAGAAAAACTAAAATAGAGGCGAGAAAGAGAGTCTAGGGGTTAAGGCTCTTGTCCTGATCCTACCAACCCTGGTTTGATCCCTGATATTATATGATCTCCTGAACAATGTCAAGGGTCATTCCTGAACACAGTGCCCCTGAGAAATAGCTCCTGAGCATCACTGAATGTGGCCCATGTCCCCTTGCCCCAAAGAAAGTGAAGTGTGGAGTGTGAATTGTGACACAAATTGTGCATCTCCCTCACATAGAGTCAACAGTGAGTACCTGGCAGTCTTCTCTAAGACCCAATAGGAGGTTTTGTCTTGATCTTGTCTGTCCTTGAACTGTTTAACAATTTCACTTTATAAGAATATGATTCTCAGGGACCAGAGAGATAACATGGAGGTAAAGGCATTTGCCTCACATGCAGAAGGTCGGTGGTTTGAATCCCAGCATCCCATATGGTCCCTCAAGCCTGCCAGGAGTGATTTCTGAGTATAGAACCAGGATTAACTCCTGAGTGCTGTTGGGTGTGACCCAAAAACAAAAACAAAAAAGAATATAATTCTCAGGGCCCGAGTGGTGGCACAAGGGATAAGGCATCTTTCTTGCCCACACTAGTCTAGGACAGACCAAGGTTCGGTCCCCCAGCATCCCATGTAGTTCCCCAAACCAGAAGCTATTTCTGAGCGCATAGCCAGGAATGACCCCTGAACATCACTAGATGTGGCCCAAATGCCCCCCAAAAGAATATGATTCTTAAGGCCAGAGTGATAATACAGTAGCATGCAGGACACTTGCTTTGCACAGGGCAGACCTAGGTTTGATCCCTGGCACTCATGGGTCTTCTAAGCACTGCCAAATATGGCCCCAAAACAAAAGAAAAATTATATATACTATATAATTCTTTTTATTATATGATTATTAATAATATATAATCCTCCATATTTAATCTAATATATCCCAAGCAATAAACAGGCTTCTTTGCCACTTTATCAGAACCAGATGCAATTCTCTGTTGACTTTTTATATTTTATTATAAGGTCCAACCCAGTGTCTCATACCTGTAGAGCACCACAGAACCCTGAGGTACATCCCCAGCCAAAGTATATATTTATACCTTTTCCCTTAGGGTTTCACATGATGTTTCTGAGGGTCATATATTTTGGTGCAAATATCTGGAAGGTCACTTATTCTGCTTCTGTCCAGTGCATTTATTTTCCAGTTTTTCTATGAATACATTGTTTGGATTGTTTCTGTTTTTGAAGAATAACATGGTCATGAATGTTGTTTGTTAAGTATTTTTGTATTGTATTAAAACTCATCTGTAAGCAGGACTTATTCCTGGCCTGTGCTCAAGGATCACTCCTAGAGGTCCTGAGGGACCAGATTTGGTACCTGGGATCAAACCAGAAACATTATTTGTTTGAAGTAGAGTAGTTAGGAAATGATAGAGAAAAAAAAAACATAGCAGAGAGACATTAGGCACCCCATGATGGCATGTACCTTAGCATTGTATATATTCTGGTACATAAAATGTTTTTGAGAAAGAACAGGAGAAAAACCTCTTTCTAATTAACAGACCTGGGTGGGACCTCTGGAAAATATGTTTGGCATTTTAGAATTATACCATTTGTTTTCCAAAATAACATCACCTGCTGCCCTGTGTACATTTTCTGCCTTTCCCAACGCTTGCCAATTTCATGCCAATGCTAAATACATGGATTTGTGGCATTGATAGCTTGGCAGGTCAAGATATTACCTTTAATAAGATATCTTTGTTAGTTTGGTTCTAAGACCTTTTTGTATTAGCTGGAAGAAACATCTAACTCAAAACCTGGAAGCAAAACTCTTCCATAGCTCCAGTTCTCAAAGCCTCCAACCCCAACCCCCACTCCTAGGGTTAAGTGGGGATGAGAGAAATACTGGTCTCCCCCACCCTACCCCTAAGCCTTTTTAGGGTACTATCTATTTTGCTGTAGTAGAACTACTTCATCCATCAATGTCCGAAGTCCACCCCCTTTCCATTTTCTGCGAGGGAATTTATTCTGGATGTTATTTTCAAATTGCATGTGTCAGTTTGATGAGCTGGTACTTCTCTGCATCTTTCCAAGATTTAGCTAGGATGGTTCTAAAGAGATGTGTAATTGAGAACCGGGCTTCTCACAGTTTAGACTTCACCCAAAAGAGAATCTTATCACACCTGGGGCTGTCTTTGGACATCCGGAGAAGTCAGCCTGGGAGAAGGCGCCTTCCCGTTGTTCCATTTCTCTTCCCCTCAATCCCTCCCTGACTTGATCTACGAGCATTGTGTTGTGTTGGTCTTTGTTTTAAATAAACCCCCAAATATTTAGCTCAGGGCCTAGGTTATGCGAGGTTTCATTAAGACAAGCTGGCATGCAAAGTTCCCTCTGGATGAAATGTGCTTCTCTGCTCAGGACTAGGGTTTCAGGATTCCACAGAGACCCCAAGATTTGGTGTGTGTGTGTGTGTGTGTGTGTGTGTGTGTGTTTGTTTTTACACCCTTCCTATGTGAGCTGCTTCAGGCACCAGCAGAAGAGAGAGCACAGAGGAAATAATAGAATTGTCTGAGAACTGCTCGAATTCACAGCAAGCAGTCCAAGGATTGGTTATTAATATGTATCCCTAAACATTCTAGAAATGCATGTGCCCAGCCTGGAGTGGGCGAGTAGCAGATGTGTCCCTAAATTTGTTCTCCCTCCTCCCTGTCTACACTCCCAACACTCCCTCACCCCACCCCCCAGAAATGCTAGCATCCCCATCAGAGCGACCATACAGTGACCAATTACACTGTAGTGCATTGGAGTTGGATGTTTTCTTTGGCTTGTAGAACCCCAAGGAAGTTCGTTTAAGGACCACACACGGCTTGTCTTTGAGCTTTCTGCATGTTGTCTGGGCTGAGTGCCTGTTTGTTCCAGGAATTTGCATCTAAAAAGATCTGTAATTAATACTTCCTAGCAGTCTCTGTTGGACTAAGTTAAGTCGGAGCAGCTAGTGGAGAAGCTGGGATTTCTGCAGCAGTAGTGATTGTTGTTGTTGTTGTTGTTCTTGTTGTTGTTGTTGTGTATGTGTGTCCAAGGGCTCCAGAAGGAGGGAGATCTGGCCTGGGGGGTGGCCCTTCCCTACATAGAGAACATCTTCAATACGGTGGCAAGGCTTGCCTGTGTCTGATTGTTTCTGCCAGACAGAAGTCAGCCAGAGCTGCCTTTCTGTCCAGAACTTGAGCTAACATTGGTGCTTTTCAGCATGTCTTTTGATGCATTCAGGGCACTTCCTCTAAGGAAACAGAGAGAGGGCCATGAATGGCCCCCAGCCGTAGCATATCTGTAATTGGACAGTGCACATTTTCAAGTGAAACTTGTCCTCTGCCACCAGATACTAGAGACAAGAAACTTCCTTTAAGAGGCTGATCAGAGAGACTCAGCTCTTCTAGTCATGGCAGCCTCGAGCCTGTTGACCTCCAAATCCGAATAGCTTATCCCCTGCCATCTAAGAAAATCCCATTTCATTTGATTTCTTTCACTCATGGATGCAGGAAGCAGAACCCAGATCCTGGGGCGCAGGCAGCATAAGCTGTACTGCTGAGCCCCAAGCGTGCCCACTGCTAACTCTTGCTAATAGCACGAGCCAAATTCGTTATAGTACTGTCAGCTCAAGGGGGGCTGGCTCTAAACTTGACTTGAAAAAACCAGCCTACACCAGCTCCTTCCCTCATCCCTTCCTGGGGGAAACTGAGGCAGAGGTGTGTGCTCAAGGTCTCCAGAGAACCATGCCCTTCTGAAATTTTGGCAATGGAAATCTTATTGCAGGAGAGGCGTTTTCTCCCATACCCTGCACTGAACCCCTGCATCTGGAGTTTGCCCTGAGGGTCCAGTAACCACCACGTGTGATTTTTTTTTTGGTGCAAATTTTTTTGAAAAAAAAAATGCATTTTTTTTTGTAATGGACATTTCCAATTGGCCCATTGCAATGTGGACCAAAAGCAATGGGCTGGAGGGCTTTGGGCCCACATCTGGTAATGCTCAGGGATTACTCTTGATTCTGTGCTCAGATATCACTCCTGGCAATACTTGGGGAACCCTAAGAGGTGCCAAGGATTCATCCGGAGCCAGCTGTATGATAAGCAATCCCTCTACCTGCTGCACGACCTCACTGGCAACCACGTGTGCTTGTCACCAGTCCTGGGAGAATGTGTTAAGGGTTCTTGGGTCATGCAGTTGTGATTGTGAGTTTGTTCCCTGGTTCTGTCCACCTCAGCTCACCCTCAGCATGAGTCACGGCTAATTGGTCAGCGGCATTGGGTGTCCCTCGAGCAGGAGAATTTGCTCACTCAGCAGCCGTGGGCTACAGTGTGTGTGAGGGAAGGTTTGACTGTCCTCATCTCACCTCCTTCTTGCCTTCCTAAGGGGGTGGCCTGCTGTGCACTGTAGAAAAGATACAAGTTTTTCTTAGGGGCAGTAACACAGTGGTAGGACATTTGCCTTGCACGCGGCTGACCCATAATGGACGTGGGTTTGATCTCTGGCATCCCATATCGCCCCCTGAGCCTGCCAGGAGCAATTTCTGAGTGCGGAGCTAGGAGTAACCCCTGAACACCACCAGGTATGCCTCCCCACCCCACCCTACCCCCCAAAAAGAAATAAAAGAATAGGCAAGAAGTCTTCAGGGTCTTCTTTTCTGAGCTTACCTGTAGTCTCACCACCTTCCTCCTCCCTCAGACAGTTTTGTGGGGAGTAGAAATGAAGAACATTATTCTTGTCAACTACATAGACTTTATGGAGAGAAAAAAAAGCTTGAGAACAACTGTTCATGGATCAAATTAATCTGTCAGCTGGGAAGTACACTGAAGATGGAGGAAATCAGATCCATTAAAAAGCCAAGAAAGGAAGAATGACGTGCGTGTTCATCACCTAGAGAGAAGTGCTGTTAGAGTTATGTAGATAAATTTGTATTATTTTATTAGTAGTAGCCTACATGCATCTGTACAAGAGACATGTGGATTCCGCTTTATGGTTGTTTTCCCAATGTTTTTTGGTTTGGTTTGGTTTTGCATTTGTTTTGCTTTTGTTTTGTTTTGGTTTTTGGGCCACACCCAGTGACGCTCAGGGGTTACTCCTGGCTATGCGCTCAGAAGTCGCTCCTGGCTTGGGGGACCATATGGGACACCAGGAGATCGAACTGCGGTCCATCCTAGGCTAGCACAGGCAGGCAAGGCAGGCACCTTACCTCCAGCGCCACCACCCGGCCCCTTGGTTTTGCATTTGTTTGGTGGCCTCACTCAAAGGTGTTCCTGGCTTAGGGATGGGGGATGGAGGACTGGCCCTCCTGCATGCGAAGCCTGAACTCAGCGCTTTCAACTGTCTCTCTCACCATGCCTTAGCAGAATGGAAGTCTGCTCCTTCTCACTCCTTTCTTCCACTGGACAGAGAGTTTTTTGTTTTGAT
>PVKC010045657.1:0-11381 GCA_004027635.1 Crocidura indochinensis | reverse complement strand
GAACTTGTCTATATGTATACTGTTTTCCCATTTTAATGTGTCTATGCAAACAAGGATCAATGCCATGTACCGTTATTGGGGCATCTTGGAGGCAATAGGAACAAGACCAGCAATCTCCATGACATAGTTCAATCATAGGCAATAAACTGAGGGACATTACCACCAACAATCCTTACTGAACAGCTTACAAAGAAAAGACAAGATGAAAAGTGGAAAGAAACACCATGGCAGAAATATATATATAGAGAGTTATAGCTGTTAAACAAAGTACACATAAAATATTCAGAAGATATATGTGTTCAATATGTGTTCAATTCATGTCCTTTAAAATAGTTCTGGAATTGTTAGATCCACTGTATGTCTTTGGTCTGAGATTAGAACTGTGTGCTACTGAAGTTAAGAAGGGTAAATCTGGGGTACTGATAGTTGGGAGGAGTACAGGCTCGAGCGGGGGCACTAGCCCCCGAGCAATTTGCAACAAGTAGATTGGTATGAAATTGCCAGTGACAGCCTGAGTATAGCTGAGCAGCTATCTATCACCCCCCAGATCAAACTCCACCACAAACTGTGGAGCCAGCCTGGAAGTGGGGAAAACCCAGGGTGCCCCATAAGGTCCTCCCAGGAGCCCACGTGGAGATCCAGAGGAAAGGGGAAGAGGGGGGTCCGGTGACCCGAATCTGAGAGCCCCCACCCTAGGCCAGGCCAAGAGGCCTCTGGCACATACGGATGTCTGCCAAAGGCCAGCCGGTGCCGGCTGAAAATCCTGCTCCAGGAAGGGAGGAAGATCTTCCCAGGCCCTAAGAACAGGAGTTCGAGCCCCACCCCTAAGCCAGTCTGCGGAGCCGGCCTGGAAGTGGGGAAAACCCAGGGTGCCCCATAAGGTCCTCCCAGGAGTCCACCTGGAGATCCGGAGGAAAGAGGAAGAGGGGGATCGGGTGACCCAGGTCCGAGATCCCCACCCTAGGCCAGGCCAAGGGGCCTCTGGCTATGTACCACAGTTTCTTTAGCAACTCATCTCTTGTTGGGCATCTGGGTTGTTTCCAGATTCTGGCTATCGTAAATAGCGCTGCAATGAACATAAACCTGCAGAGAACATTTTTGTATTGTTTTGTGTTCCTTAGGTATATCCTTATTCTAATGTAAACTGCGAATCAACTCTGTAATTTCAATACCTTGGAATTTTTCAAGATTTCCTTTGTGGCTCAACAGATTCAATTTTGAAAAGCTTAATGTAAATATCTTTAGTGATCAAAATGTCATGGTTTATCATGCTTAATTCTTTAACACCTGTGTTAACATTTGTTTCGTCATTTATGAGACTTTAATCTCCAATCTTCTTGCTTTGTGGACTTTGCTTCCTCTTACGTGCAGTTTCCTTTCTTTCCCTTTTCTTTTTTGGCCATTTCCAATAATACTCAGGGGTTACTCCTGGCTCTGCAAACAGGAATTATTCCTGGAGGTGTTTCAGTAATCAAATGGGATGCTGAGAATAGAACCAGGATTGGCAGTGTGCAAAGCTTACCTACTGTACTATCTCTCTGGCCCTAAACTTTTTATATTACATTTATCTTAGAGCTATTATTAGATGCTTAATATTTGAAATTGCTATCTCTTCCTGATAAACCAAATATTTTTTTCACTTTTAACTTCTTGTTTTGGGGTCATATGCAGTGGTGCTTTTTTTTTTTTTTTTTGGTGGGGGGGGGGGTTGGGTAACCCCGGCGATGCTCAGGGGTTACTCCTGGCTCTGCAGTCAGAAGTCACTCCTGCAGGCTTGGGGGACCATATGGGGGAACCATATAGGATGTTGGGAATCGAACCAGGATCTGTCCGGGGTTGGCCGCATGCCAGGGAAAGACCCTATCACTGTGCTATTGTTCTGGCCCTGGGATAACTTCTGGTTCTACACTCAGGGATTGCACCTAGTGGTCTAAGGGGAAACCTACAGAGTGCCAGGGATCAAAACCCCTATCAACTGTTTGCAAGCCAAGTACCAAGTACCCTATCCACTGTACTGTATCATTCCAGCCCCCAAACCGTTCATCACTTTTATGTGTTCTCTCTGAGAATAGTATCACACCACCAGTTGTTAGTATTTGCACATCCTTTTCGTAAAATGTTTTTCAGTCTACAAAAAATAATGCTTTTCTTACTCTATCTATATGCAAATTAAAGTGACTGATATTTTAAAGTTGAAACAACTCTGTATTGCCAAATACAAATACTTAAACTTTTTCAATTTTATTCATGAATGAGATTGCTTTATAATCGTCCTTGCTAAATTTATTTATCAAAATAATATCTCTAAGCTGGAACGATGGTGCTAATCGGTAAGATGTTTGTCTTATGTGCACTAGTTTAGGACGGACCACGGTTCAATCCCCTGGCTTCCCATATGGTCCCCATGCCAGGAGCGATTTCTGAGAGCATAGCCAGCCAAGAGTAACCCGAGCATCACTGGCTGTGGACCAAAAATAATAATAATAATAATAATATCTCATAAAATCAGTTTGTGCTTCTTTTTTCTATTCTACTATATTTAGAACATAATGCTATTTCTTCCTTATATAAATTCATTGAAAAGTCATGCAAGCCTGTGTGTGATTATAAAAGGATCTAATTGGGCTGGAGAAAAAAAAATACAGGGGTTAAGGATGGTGAAGATAAAGTACAGCAGGTAGGGTGCTGTACTGACCCAAATTTGATCCCCGAGCACCGCACTGGGTGTGGCCCAAAATAAAAAAACAAAAATACTGTGGTTAAGCTGCTTGCCATGCATGTGGCTGACCCTGTTATAAAAACTGGTTAGTAGATGTTTGTTCAAGGAATCAATGCCTATTTAGATGAAATTGATTAATATCTGAGTAGCCTGTTGGATAATTTAGAGAATATTTTTCAGGAAGTTGAGAAAACATTCAGAACAAATGTTTTACCAAGAAATAATGAACTATGTATAAGACAGACATAATGTAGTTTTTTTTTTAATTTTGGGCCAAATCTGGTGATGCTCACGGGTTACTCCTGGCTATGTGCTCAAAAATCGCTTCTAGCTTGGGAACCATATGGAACACCGGGGTATAGAACCATGGTCTGTCTTTGGTCAGCCCCATGCAAGGCAAATGCACTACCGCTGCGCCATCACTCTGGCCCCCTGTATAGTTTTTTTTTTTTAAGGCTTAAATTTAAGATTATTTATTGCATTACTATGAATAAGTCCTTTATGGAAAAGATCTGTATCTTTTGCGTTATTGAGTCAGCAGTATCAACAATAAACTTCAAGATTATACACTAATCCATTGTAAATTCCATTCACTTCTCAAAAGCATAGATTTGCTCTTCCAGTTTCTTTGCATTGGTCAAATGCACACACATTTTCTTCTATTTTATAACTGAAATTCTTCTGAATGACAAAACCCAACCAATTACCTTCATTGAGCAATGAATGGCTTTTAAAATTAGTTTTATGCAGGCTTGATTTATCAAATAAATCCATCTAAAAGTACAAAATAGCTTACACATGCAAAATCTACTGTCATTTTGATGACACTAACACAAGTGGTTGTCAAACTGCTTTATATACTTATGTACTATCAGATGTTAAAAACAAGAGAGATCTTCAGCCCTAAATTTTCATTGGACAAGTTTTCCAAGTTCACTGTATATTTTCAGCAGCACTTTTCAGACCTTGATGGAATGTCAAAAAAATTTCTACATTTCAAAATCAATTTAACTGAATTTTCTACACAACCTTAAATTGAAATTATACTTTAATACAAACCTGATTTTCATCCAATTTTCTTGTATATCCTGGGTTAAAAACTATCATACCTGGTGATGTTCAGGGGTCAGTCCTGGTGGGGCTCAGGAGACCCAGTGGGGTGTTGGTAGGAACTGAATACAGGACAGCCTGTATTATACAGTGCAAGGAAAGCATTCTACACACTATGTATTATCTCTCCAGTACTATAACCTTGCTAGCCTACAAATCTTAAAATATTTACCATCTACCTTATAAAAAAATTTGCCAACACACACTCTAAAACCACAAATTGCTGTTTCCCACTATAAATCATGGCTGAAAAGTGTGGTGAGATCTCCTATTCTCAGTACAATTCTTTTTTGGGGGGAGCGGGGAGGCACACTCAAAAATTGGCTCTGCTCTCAGAAATTGCTCCTGGCAGGCTTGGAGGATCATATAGGATTCCAAGGATCTAACAGTGGTGCGCCTCATGCAAGGTAAATGTCCTACCTGTTGTGCAATCACTGGCCCTAATCAGTACATTTAGATGTTTTCTCCTAAATTTCTCACAGCTATGTTCATATATTTTCTAAACTATCTTACATCTGTGTAATTTAATGATTTTTAAGACCCTTTCTCACTGTAAGAAACACACTTTAAAATCTATTGTCAAATATCCAAAACTAATTTCAAGGTCTTTGCCACAGCTGAATATGACATTAACAGTAACTCTGGTCAACTTTACCTGTTAACGAAAGGTCTTCATGTCTACATATACCCACACAAATTACTTATGCCTTCTGTAAATTTACTTAAATTGTTATTTCCCATGAGTTACTTATAATATGTACTTTGTGGTCTATTTGATACAGCTTTCATCTACTTTTTAATATTATGATTTAGTCTAGCATGTAAAATTTCCCCAGTACACGTTTTACTTTGTGTGATTTTTCTGTTAAGGTTGTGACTTTACAGTGAAGTAATTTCTTTTTACCCCTTTAGCCAGGGGTCACACACCATGACACACAGCTGCTGGACTGCGTAGAGTACTACACACCAATAGTGATGCTTGCACACCTGGCTGTGGTATGAAATAGCAGTACACTTCACAGTAGCTCTGGGGTGGGGTTGGTAGAGTCCCCAAAATAGCAGTTACAGGAACCACACTTAGTGCAAGTAGGTAATGCTGAACTCTTGTTCTCATGCTTGCAATGTGGGTGCTTTTGTCACTGAGTTATCTCTGCCCCAGTCCTAGCTACCTGACTGCTATAAAATTAACCAAAATAAAATAGCTTAGAATATTACTTTCCTGAGCACCAGAAACCTGGGAATGGCTTAGCTGTGTAGTTTTAATTCAGGTTCTTTTATGCTTCCACTGAAGATGTTAGCTGGGCAAAAAATTGCTCTTGAACTCACAATTGTTGAAGGTCGTTTCCTCTAGTTGAAGACTTTAGTTTCTCATCATATTTTTGTTACAACGTGACATTTTTTGCTTCCCTTCTAGCAAAGGTTTGTACATATACCCCAAACAAAAGTACTGTGGGTGTTCAAGTAAGTTTTTATCATTTATAATCTTGGAAGTGACAGGCCATCACCTTTTAGCTACTGGTCACAAAGACCAATATGGGGAAATGACTAGGGATGTGAAAGATTTGAAAAGCAGTTGGGAGTACTTGAGGCTATCAGTTATTTTGACTTATTTCCTTTCTACACTTAGTTTCTAGTGTACATTAACTTTTGGACAAAGTTCACTGCATCCTTTTGCCAGTGTGAGTACTCCGGGCTTACTTATCCTGGAAGGATTGGAAAGGAGACTGCATATAAGGTGATTGAGCCTGGGTTGCATATGTGTAAGGCAAGTGCCCTACACCACTGTACTCTCTCTGGTCCCAGAATTCACTCCTCAAATGTTTGAAGACAGAGACTTGAAAATTTCCAGTTTCCCCCCACTATGAATCTTTGTTTCTTCCCAATAATGAGTACTGACTGGCATGAAAGTAACTACCAAGAAGTAGGCCTTACTAATTTATTACTATGTTCTCGATGCTCATTTCTACAAGGCTCAAAGTGGTTGGGCTATCTCTAAATTCCAATGGAATTAGTCCAAAATAGACTAATCTCAGGATCTCTGAAACTTCAATGTAGCTTGTACTGGAGACATCAAAAGCTCCAAACCTTGCAACTTTCTAGAAGGAATTCAAAACATTTATTACATACTCCCTAAGGAACGAAATTGTCTGTAGACAACAGGAGTAAAATGATATAAGTACTACTTTCTGGGGGCTGGGTGGTGGCACTGGAGATAAGGTGCCTGCACTAACCTACGATTCCCCCGGTTCCCCATATGGTCCCCGTGCCTGCCAGGAGCGACTTCTGAGCGAATAGCCAGGAGTAACCCCTGAGCGTCACCGGGTGTGGCCCAAAAACCAAAAAAAAAAAAAGAACTACTTTCTGCTTTCCTTCTTTCCTGCAGCCTTTGGATTATGTAATATTTTGTCTGAGTAGGACAAGGTCTATTTAATGACAGTTTGCCTCTCTCAACACTTTAGAGATGCCATTTCACGTTCTTCTATCCTTAATGGAGATCTTGTGGTGTTCCAGTGAAGGTAAAATATTTTCTCTACTTTTTACAACTTGCTATGAGTGTCTAAGTATAGAGATTGCTGCTTTAATTGAACCAGTTGTTAAATTCTAATGTATAGGCTTTATTTCGCTCATTTCAGAAAATCACCCGTAATCTCTTCATTGTTTCACTCTTCAGGTTCCGAATTATGATGGAAATCTAGAGGGAAAAATAAAGGGCTCCAAATTTATTTAAAAGGGGGGGGGCGGAGAGATATCATGGAGGTAAGGCGTTCGCCAGGAGTGAGGACTAACCCGAGTGCTGGCCGGGTGTGACTCCCCAACTCTCCCCCCCCAAAAAAAAACCCAAATCGTAAAACTGGCTACTACCTAGAAGACACTAAATTAGGACCATAATTTTTAGTTGAATTTACAAGGAAATGATTTGGTGGATACTGGTAAAATTAATTAGGATGAATTAGTAATGAGTAAACTAGCTGTTAAAGCTGTACAAAATATTTTTCAAAAAATTATAATGCTGGGCAGGAGGGAGGGGGCGGGAAACAAAAAAAAAGATTATAATGCTGAGAATCTTAAAAATTTAGAAAAAAATCACTATTTTTAATTTGAAACAAAATTTTACTGAGAATAAACAAGCGTTAAGTTGTATCCATACTGCGAATTCCTTGAGAACCAGAAACAAACTACAGGTCTTAACCATTGTTGTCAGTATTTAGTGTTAATTATAAAGTTTATACTTTTACTAAATTTACCAATAAACTTAGTATTAACATAAAAACATTTTCACTAAGTAGCATTTAAAGATAATTCCTACTGCCTGCAGTTTCTATAAAAGATTAATACAAAGCATTTTAAAATTTGAAAACCATCATTAACTGTGGATCCTCAAATCCTATTATACCCTCACACCAACACACGAGGGGAAAGTGGAATCACACTGATAAAATTATAAGAAGTTCAACTGAATAATGACGATTTCCAAAGTTCATTAGATTTTAACAATAAATAACATGATGGGGTCAAAGAGATCATTGCACAATGGGTAAGGAGCATTTGCCCTGCACAAAACTGACCCAAAATTGATCTACATCATCTCCAGAGCCTGCCAGGAGTAACCCCTGAGCACTGCTGTTTGTGGCCCAACCTACATCCCCGACCACCAATAAAATCAGGCTAACTGAAAGGGACATGAAAAATGAAGTCTTCTTAACTACGCAGTTGCTACAAGAAAATATTTGAATAGTTTCTCACCATATTAGATCTTAGAAAACTTTATTTTCAGACATTTGATAAAGCTTGCTGAAAACCTTAAGTTCAAATACAATAAAAAATTAAATATACCTCATCAAACTTTAATAAAATATTTCAGCTAAGAATTAAGGTACATACTACACTAGACCCAAAATGTCTGACATAAACTTTGGTTTAATATTAATAACCATAAAAACAAAAATACCTTCTTCGATGTTAGCAGTTCTGCTATAAACTAAAATAGGCTAAAAATATTTCTAGTGGCTTGAGACTGTCTAGCCACAGCTCAAAATCAGTTCCACGTAATATCAGAGTTTTAGAACCATGGAATCTTAGTTGAATGAACTTAAACTGTGCACACACATGAATACACACATGCACACACATCTACACACACACACATACAATTTTGGTCTCCTTTCACAAGAGCTCCCTAATAAAATTTTCTTTGTATTGACATTTTTATTTTTCTATTTTATACAAAAAAATTCAAGTTTCACTAATGAAATGGTATAATTAGAGGCAACTATAGCTTAAATTATAAAGCTTCTTAATTTTATTTAGCATTCTTTATACAGCAGAAGCTTCACTGATATTTAATTTACTGCAGCATCCTGTGGGTGGAGCACAAAATTACATTAATTATAAACAAAGAAACAAAGCACTTTTGACTTTAAAATTCTCTCTCTGTATATTTATATCCAGTTGACAAATAGCTTCACAATTATTACTTTATAAAAAACTAAAAATCACCATGGAAGCTAAGGCCTAAATTTTATTCCAATTGTTCCCTTTTTAAAAAATATCTGAGATATTAGAAATTAAACTTCAGCACCTCAAAAAAAGTCTACATTATTTACATACAGTATGGAAAATAAAAGCTGCTTTTTGGCTAAGTTAGATTGCTGTAACCTACAGTTATTTACATTCGTAGATGAAAAGGGGGGAAAAAAAGAGCACTTCCAACCAATACCAATTTAAATGAAAATATACTGTATTTGGAATTCTGTTCTTAAATTGTATGTACCAATAAGTATTTGTTAAATAGAATGAACTTTCAATATACCTATCGAAATTCTAAGAGTAGCATTGTTTCCTTATATTGCTAATCTAGATACTGTTAAGTACAATATTGTAAGGACTACAAGCACTGAAGTTTAAATGAAACAATGGCAACATGTGAATGTATGTGTAGATGGAATTTTATTCAAAATTGTAAAATATAATGCCTTTATGTTTACTTATAATTATGAGACTAGCTATTTTTCATCATTTAAGACGTCTCTTTTGTCCCTAAACAGTGAAACCTTCCAGTATCTTATCAGAAAAAATGTTTAATTATATTATTCTGTTCTTAGAATTATTTCAATATTTAAAAACATCTACCCCCGTTGCAAAAACAAACACAATCAATTCAGTGTAACAGACTGAGCTTTAAACTGTACTTTAATTTTCAATTAACTGTAACTTACTAGTTAATTGAGCCAAATGTAGAATAGTTAAGCGACCTGCTACTAAGTTCGTCAAATCAATTATAGAATGCATAGAAAAGTGAAGATAAGTCTGGGGGAAGGTGTAAAGAAGTTAATGTAGAAAATGGTAAATGCTAGTTTTAATAACAAAAGTTGTACTAAATGCACAAGAAAGTTAAATTAACAAAGTATAAAAGAGAAAAGCTTAAATAAACTGAGATTCACATATTACAACAGCAATGTTATGATAAAATAAATTGAAGAAATGAACAGTTCTGGGAATTCAGTCTACTTCCAAAAGAAATAGTCAGGCTTTTTTCCTGTACATAGTGTTGAGCTTTGTCTATACCATATATAGTAGAAAAATAAATTCTTTAGCAACCTAGAAACAGTTTATAAAACTCTTAAAGTTTAATTTTCTTTGCCAGACATGCCAATGTTAAACTGACAGCTATAAATTAAAGCTATATAGACAATAGGTATAAGTAATATAGAACAAGTTAAGAATACTACATTTACCGGACTTTTCTTTTAAAAATTACTGTACTTTCTTAATTCCTGTGTGCTTTGCAATAGGAATAATAGGGACTTTGTTTTCTTAGAAAAGATAATAAACATGTAAGACTATAACACAAATAAGGTAATTTATAATATACATGTACTTTAAACAGCAGCCTGGTTCATGGCAACATCTTGTTTTGAAGTCAAAATTAGAAGTACAATACAATACCTAGGACATGACAGTTGGGAAAGACAGTATTTATTTTTAGGTAAAAATGTAGCAAATCAAACTCTTAGGAGTCTTGACTCTCAAAATTATTTAGTATAATACACATCAGAGAACCTTAAAATTGTAGTATGAAAGAAGATTACAATATGGACCAAATAATTTTCTCTTTACTACACAAAATATAATCAACCAAAGACAAACTATTTCTTTACTTTCGGGGGGGTGGGTGGGTAAGGTACGATAAGGAACGAATTTTGAATAAAGCCTAATAAATTTACCTACGCAATTTATTCTGAAAAATTATCTGTAATTTAGTATTCTGGTGGTATCTTCACTAAAAACTTTTAATGCCAAAAGCAGCAGTCATTTACAGCAAATCTGGTACCAACATAAAGAAAAATGTTCTGTTAAAAAATGGTGCAAAAGTAATTCAGGATTTTAGTACAACATATCACAGAAAAGAATATGAATACAAGTTTGCAACTTATATATACACTCCAAAAAGGCTGTCAGTACCCAAAGTATCTTTATTGCTCAATTAGCAATGGTTTTAGATATGTTTTTAAAGGGGCACATAAAAATAGATCCAAGGAACAGATTAAATTGAACTCCTAGATTAAAATGTTTGATTTAAAGAATTTTCTACAACAAATTTTGTTTTATGTATGAAAAGTTATATAACCTTATATGAAAATGTCATGGATTACTTTCTACACTATACTAAATGTATTTCCCAAGAGGGAAAAAATTAAAATATCTAAAATATATTAGATTAAGATTACAAGACCATCATAGATCTTTTGAACATGCATCTGTTTACAGAATTATAACAGTATACAAGATGTTTATTTTATCATGGACTGTAAAAAAAAAAAAAGAGTTGGTGACAATATCCTTTGCACAACATTATCAATTCACTTTAGCCACAAGCATGTCCTTGGTGTGTGTGTGTGTGTGTGTACAAGAAATGTTTATCCCTCATCAAATCATTTCACAAGTTTACTAAGATGATGAAGGTACAGAAATATGTTAAGGGAATTTTTTCTTTCTTTCAAATAACATCCTAAACATGGCAGAATAGTCTAAAATTATAAAAACATATTGGGCTTTTAGTTAGCTACACAGACTGCTAAAATGTAAATTAAGTTGCCCAAATTAGCACATCAAATAACAAAACCAGCCATAAAGCAGGCTGAAAAGCATTAAATGTTTCATATATGTTTTAAATCATTTAATTTCTATAGAAAAATTTTATTCACAATATAATGTGACAGAAAATGCCACAGGAATGATATACTGATTGCAATAAAGTTGCATGCAACAGCAGCTTTGTATTTTATAGCTATTTGTTTATAAAAATTAAATCTCTCCAGTCATGCTTATCACAGGTTTTAGATTTGTAATGTAAATGAATAAGGAATACCATATAGTCCAAAGAGAAAGTATCTCATCATTTTGAATGTGAATTATCTGTAAGAAACATAAAGTATACTACTGAACCCTGAAACATGCATGCCTAGATTTGCTTTTTGTCCAATTTCAGGCTTTCTGCTATCACTTCCTATTTATATGATACCAAGAGGATCCGTCTGTAACTGTGGCTGTA